>JARHVA010003861.1:1305000-1307500 GCA_037957365.1 Torreya grandis
TCTCAACATTTTTTTAAAGCAAAAAATAGGTTTATATCTTACAATTCTTTCAATAGGAGATGCAACAAATGAGGAGAGGGTGATTGTTGCATAAATGAATTCTACTACAGAGGATCTTTGGAAGGAGGGAGTGATAATGGAAGATTCACAAGCAGGTCCATATAGAGGGGTTTCTATGGGTGGGGATGGCAAGCAGCTAGGGGGATGAGAGTTTCAACCATACAAATGATGATTTATCTGAGTTTATATTGTTGACAATGATAGTTTCTATTGTTTAAAATAGTTTATATGATGCTTATTTGAAAAACACTTGATTTAATAAATGATATTTTAAAGTTGTTCCAAATACTCTTAGCTACATATATATATATATATATATATATATATATATATATATATAGTGGTCATGTTTATATATTCTATGAAGAAAAAGTGGAGTAAATATTCTATGGATGGTTTTAATGTTTTAGTTGTTGAAATATACTAATAGTCAATTTTAATTTTATATGGATGTTATGGTTTGAATGAATGGTTTTAATGTTCTATTAGTTGTAGCCTTGAATGCATTGTTTATATATTCTATGAATAAAAAGTGGAGTAAACATTTTATGGATGGTTTTAATGTTATAGTATTTGAAATACACTATTGGTAAAATTTAATGTGCTATGGATGTTATGGTTTTATGGTTTGAATAAATGGCTATAATTTTCTAGTGATTCTAGCCTTAAATGCATTGTTAAATTGATCTAGTAGTTGTAGAATTGAATGCATTGATTGTGGTGCATTTTGGAAATATGTGAACCATAGGCAAAATATTTATAGTTGTAGTAGTAGGAAAAATATCCTATGGTACAATAATTATTCTATAGATTTATATTATTCTACTATTTATAATATTGAATGCATTGGTAAGAGAAAAAATGGAGTAAATATTGTATGGATGGATTTAATGTTCTAGTAGTTGATATATACTAGTTGTAGTGTTTGAATGCATGGCTATAATGTTCTAGTTGTTTTAGCCATGAATGCATTTTTAAACTATTCTAGTATTTCTATCATTGAATTCATTGTTAGTGTTATAGTGTTCTAATAGTTATAGCATTGGATGCATTGTTAAACTATTCTAGTAGATGTAGCATGAAATGCATTGATTGATTGATTGATTGTTAAATATACAAACTATAAGTAAAATATTTTTAGTAGTTGTAGTATTTGAATATTGTAATTGTAGAGTAAATATTCTATGAAATTATATTCTTCTAGTTGTTGTACTATATAATGCATCATTAGTGCTATATTGTCCTAGTACATGTAGATTAGAATGCATTGTTACACTATTAGTGTTCTAGTAGTTGTAGCATTTAATTGATTGATTATAGCTATATATTTGTGTAATGGTACTAATGTAAATGTGTAATAGAATAATGTTGCACCATGCATGTCTAGACATAATAATTATATACTTCAATTAATGTTATAAGAAAATTGAAATGCTTTGTATGATGTTAATGAGAATTATGATTGTTACTCAATGAATGAGATGAATTACAAAGATAAAATACTATTTGAAATACAAAAAAAATTAATAGGATAAAAATATTAAATCTGATGTATTGAATAAGATTCATGATTGTAACACCTAGGTAACAAAATATAGAATTTAATGTATTTGAATAAGATTGAAAAATAAATATTTCAAAAGATAGTAATTTCTATACTTATCAAACTACAAGCTAGGAAGTGGAAATAATACTTGACAAGCTTGATCATCGTAAGATTGATTTGCAGCTATGATGAAGTGTCATATTTAGTCTTGGTATTGTCATGCTCTATATAATGTTAATGAAAATTATGATTGTTAATGGATGACATGGATTGCAAAGATAAAGTACTATTTAAAATACACAATTTTAATAGTGAAAAAAATATTAATTCCAATCTATTGAATAAGATTTATGAATGTAACATCCAAGAAATAGATTACAAAATTTAAAGTATTTAAAGATGAAATAATAATAAATATTTTAGAAAACATTATTTGTCATACTTATCAAACTAAAATTTGGGTAGCTGAAACAATCCTCGAGAAACTTGCTCATCATAAGTGTGATTCACATCTACCATGTCAGTGTCATACGCAGTCTCAATATTATCTTCCTCTGTATTGGTAGATGTATTAGTCACACCTCTTATTTCCTGTAAATAACTTCATGTTTCCACTACTCTATCATATGGAAACTTGTCTATAGCATACCACGAAACATATAGTCTCAAGCAAGTCTCTATATTTTTATCCAATCTATTTATATTTTTTTAATTCCTGAAGGATAATGCACTAAACACTCACTCATATTATATATAAGCCAAAATAATTATTTGAGCAAGTTTATATAATCTAAAATATTCACTAATACTTTGTTGTAAAAAATTGCTTGGATAAAGTTTTTCCATAGACGAGTAATGACATCATTTATTGTTGGGTCACTTAAACACTAAAAT
>JARHVA010003861.1:1312500-1440000 GCA_037957365.1 Torreya grandis
ACTTTACATGACCTGCAAAGAAACTTTTAAATTGCATATGAGTGTTATAAAAGTATAACATACTAAGGGAGACTAAGAAAAACACTTGAAAAGATCAAATAGTTATACACACACACTAAAACTCATCAAAGGAGGTGGTAAAACCAATACTTTCTCATTGATCATAGGCATACAAATGTGTAGGGATTTGCCATAACTAGGTGGAGGATCCATAATAATCCAAAAGATGAGAATAAGGAAAGAGGCATAGAAATGATCTATGATAATTGTCAATAAGGAGAGTTACAATCAATAAGTGAGTTAAAAATAGTCACATCAGATCTCAAAAGATGTGTAACTTACTTGAAGATGCATCCTCTTCTAAATGGCATAGAAGTCTTCATATTTGCTTGACCCCTTGATTTTATTCTTCAAACTACCCTTATCTTGGATTTCAAAGTGACAAATCATACTCTTTTATAATCAAGGAATATTAAAATTCTCTTTCTCTAATCTTTGACACATTTCACTTGTTTAAGAGTCTTCTTATACTAACATTTCAATGATGGCCATAACTCCATAGGTGTCTTAAAATCTCTTTGGCTTCACTACAACTCTTCTTGCTTATAAGTGTAAAATATTGATTTCTTACTCACCAATATAATATATATTATTAAAAGGAATATCTATGTCTTATTAGACCTGTATCAACTCATTTGTATCCATCAAACACTCCCAAAGGCCTCATTTTACACCTTAAGATCTCACTTTCCTTCAATTCCTTGTAACCATGAAAGCACACAAAGCTCCTTATGTGGAAGAATGTAAAGATGATAACATAAAAAAAAGTGTAGTTTTTAGTACTTAGTATTCCTTTACATTTCCATTCCAAATTTAATGACCCATGTTAGAGTTGAAGTGTGTTTAATCACCTAATTGCTCTTTCTAATTAGGCCTCAATTAGGTCTCTAGGCCTAGAAACTAATTTTTTTCTCCAAAATTCTCCCACATGTGTGAAACTTATATTAAGTGTTTGATTAACTTTCCCTACCCTATGAACATGCTCCATGCCAAATTTGGGATTTTGAGATCCTGTACAGATATGTGAACCATGAAATGGCTAAAACCCTAAGCAAGGTGCTTGTAAATGCATGAGAGGTGATTAAAGTGTTTTGACAAGAAATTTTTAGGTTATAATTATTGAAAATGGTTTTTTATACCTGAAACATCATGAGGAAATCCCATAACTTGATATTAAGGTCTCTTGAAGTACTTCATAGGTATAAATATAGGCTTCTTAACTAGTTAAATGGTGCATTTCTCACCTTATGACCCCACTTGATGACTTCAAGAGCTCATATACCAATTTGAGAGACCTAAAAATAATTTTTATTGTCATGTAATCTCTTACCAATACTTTTAGATCTCTTTACTTGGTTTAGAGACCATTTTTTACCCATTATCCTCACAAATAAGCCTACATCTATATTTTTTAGGCAATTACATACAATGTACTTTCTACATGGACCAAGAAAATCACTCAAAAATGTGTTTAAAGGAGTGATAGAGGTCACATAAATGTATATAGTACCACTCATGATCATTATAAGTCATAATAAGGACTTGCTCAATCATCAAGCTTTAAGAAGGGGTTTTAGAGGGTTTAAAGTGCCCTATTATCTTAACGATGATTCATAATGCACATTCATTTTAAGGAATAATTAATTCCCCAAGTTTATATTAAATATAACCATATATATTTCCATAATATCTCCTACCACCTTGCATTTTATCCTAGTAAATCTGAGCAAAAGTTAATGCCTCTATGGTTGGTAGAGTATGTAACTATGAGGTTTAGGAGAGATTAATGCCTGAAGGTGGCCAATTTAGAGACTTATTCTTTAAACCAAAACCTAAATCACGTAATTATCTCCCATAAAACCCTTTGGTTCATGATTCACTCCATATCCTTCATTCATCTAGGCTATGTTATCCAACATTAGGGTTTGAGGATGGCATTAGGCCTAAAGACCTACTTATTGAGATTCCTAGATTTTACATATAATGGAAAATTTATCAAGACAATTTAAATTTTTTGATATGTAAATAAATCCATAATATGAATTTATAACTTGTATTGTCTTTTATAAATCCATTTGACTTCTTTACCACACTATGCACATTCAATAATCATGATATAAAGACACATTTGTAGGTGTGTATTTAGTTTTTTTTCCTTTAGTGGAGAGAGTGAGTGTAATGAAGACATTGAATAGGTATATGCATAATTTATGTAATCCTTGGAACCTTTTAAAGGTTCTTAATCTTCCACTTCTCCATCATAATAAAACATTCCTCATGCATTTATACTAAGGCTTGACTGTGTGACTACATGATCCAAAGTAGATATGTCTTGATTAACTTATCTAATATTATTTAGGTCCTATTTTATATTTTATTATTTTATACACTTATTTATTAACTCAAAACCAATTATTATACAACCATTTATTCTTTTTTTTCATTGTTTGTGCCAAAACACTCTTGGTTGTAGGTTCACATTTAGTTGTTTAGGCTGTACAATTAGAATGGGAACCTATCAAATAGGGGTTTTATCGCATTATATATTATTAAATACCTTTTATTTTTTATTAAATTAAGTCTATATAACCTTTATTCCTACACTTACTTCATAAGACACAAGACTTTTTAAGGAGTTTACACATATGCTTGACTATAGGTAAAGATTTAAACTTGGTAGGTTTTGAGTGCATTCTCTTTGTAGAACCCTTCATATAATATTCAATATTATTTTTGTACTTCATGTTTTCTAACCAGATTTATTGTCCATCCAAACCCCCAAAATATAATTCATGATATTGAATTCAATCCTCTCTCATGCTTGATATAGGAGCATCACTGTAAGGTTGAAGTTTAGCTTGCTTTGTTCATTTTTATTTTGATCAATTTGTTTTAGGGGTAATACAGATTTTTAATATTTTTATAAATATTTTATGGGTCATATAATACACTTTAAAATAATTTCCAAGTGTTTAGTTTTTCTTAGATATGCTTGAATTTGAATTTGGCATTTTCCCTCCAAAATTCAAATTCAAATTTTAAATAAGTAATTTTGCTTTATGAGACTTTTGCAAAAATTTAATGGTTTTTAAGTGTTTATATAGTTAGGTTAAGTGTCATAGATTTTTTTGAAATTTCTCTTAATTTTTATCTTATCATGAATGACCTATTTTGTCTTTTTGCTCATTTGTCCTTGTTATGCAAAGTTTACTTAAAAAAACCTCCTCAAGACCTATGTTGGAGGTTCTTGAGTAGCTAGATAATCATTAGGACATATATATTATTTTTTAAATATGAATTTAAATCATAATATAAATTTTTTAAGGCTCTAATATGTGGGAATAAGGTGATAGTTATAAAACAAGAAGACTCTCTAATATATTTTATGCATTCACAAAGTTGAAGTCTCTTCAATGCAAAATTCTAGGTTTTGATGTGTTTATTTGTATAAAATAACTCTAATTAATATTTAATATATTTTTTTGGTTATATGATTTAATATTTATAATAAATCTCTTTTAATTTCATAAAAAATTGAGCAAACATTAGTTTGGAAAATTCTGTGTTATATTGTGTCTTGTTACAACATGCTAAATCTTAAATGATAAATTTTGCATTCAATTTAGATTTATTTGCCATGGAAGGATAATGAGAAGGATTATGTAATTTTAAAATAATTTTTGAAATATTTTAAACACAATAAAATTCTGAAATTTTCTCAAGGTTCATAATTCTACCCAAACAAGTTTGAACATACCTCATAAAAAGACATCTTACATGTCAAAATTATCAATTATTGAATTTTTTGTCATTGAATAGGTAAGGTTATCATTTTATGAGTGTTAATAATGTTTTAAAAAACCTTTTAAAATTTAAATAAGCCATTACAAATTCATTTTTTTGCTTGAAACTCAAAATTACTCTTACTAGAACTATGTAAGGGAGTTAGAGAAGGGCAAAAGCCATTTCATGGTTTTGGTAACTAAGGAGTGAACCAGAGCCTAAAACTAGGTATATTTTATGGATTTTATATTTTAGAGGTGAATTAAACATTATTTTTGAATTTCTGCATGGTTTAGCCTTTGAGATCCAAATTTCCATTATAGGCCTAGGAGACATAATAGCAGACCTAATTGCTACAAATAAGGGCTCATTTTTTTTAGTTGTTGAGAGTGTTAGAACCCAAAATTTTGTGGGTTGGTGTCAAAACTTAATGGGTATATTAAATTTACATTTATTTCATGTGAAACCATGTGTAGTAAAAAAAAATCTCAAAAACTACCTCAATAAGGATATAATAAAAGGCCTAAAAAGATTGAAAACTTGAAAACAAAACATGTTCCCTTAAGATATAAAATCTCAAATTTTTATAGTTGATAAAAGAGGATATTGGGTATCTAGATATTAAAAAAAAATGGTATGAATCCTTACAAATTAGTTAGAACATTTAAATTAGTGCTTCGAAAGGGATTCTAGAGGTTGTCTCTATAGGCAAAGAATGTGTTTTGAATTATTTTGACTAACTCCTTTGCATTAAAGCTTAAAAACCAACTATAAACCTCAAGGAGGCTTGTAAATTATAATTTAGTTCTCTTGGGATTAATCATTGTTTTTTTATCACTTCATTACTTGCACACATCTCTATAATGTTTTTACATGATTCCATCTTTCATTTATCCTTTAAAACATCATTCATAATGCAAACTTTGTTGCATTTATATGAGAAAGGAGAACTACAGGTCTAAAATTTTTTAGGTCTACCTTTTTATAATTTTAGGCTACTAACACATAAATTGTGGACCATGTTGGTTTTGAAAATAAAGTCCACTATCTCATATCTTGTCTTATGAGGTTTTAACCTTAAAACCAAACTAGAAATACATATTCAAACTTTTCAATTCATCTTTAAAGGCTAGTTTGTACATCATTCATTATCAAAGAGATAATTTGAGAACAAAGTCAATCAATAACTTGACCATTCAAGTTTAAAATGATTAGAGTTTTTTGATAACACACTCATCACTTGATTCAAACCATCTATTCATAAGAAAACTACAACAAATCCCAAAACATTGCCTATAACTTGATTAAAACTTGTACCTAGAATAAAAGGAGATTTTTATTCCTTAGAAGAACACACATACCAAATGAGTGATTTAACATTTTGTGAGATGGATACTAAAATTCTATATGGCCTCCTTGAATCACACATTTTGTTTATTCTCTTGATTCTTATTTATAAGTGTTGAAAATTGAGCCTATATGGTTTATGGGTAGTTTTACACCACCATATATTTAATAAAGCAGGGGCCACTAATTTGGTGAATATTTCCATTAATTTTAATCTAATTATAAACCACTCCTTTGGGAAAAGTTTTAGATCCCAACTCTCCTTGTGTTATATGAACCAAGCATGTGAAATTTTCCTTTGTGAGTTTACCAAGGGAGGGATGGAGATTCTGAAGCAAGTTTTGCATTCTCTACATCTATACCTACAATCCAAGAATAGATTTTATTTTTAGAAGCTAAAGAGACACATCTGAAATGTTTTTACCTTAACGTGGATCTCCAAAGTCTGTACAAGTAGTTGAAACTACCCTTTTTAGAGCTTAAACCTACAAAACTAATATGATCTAACATTCTTGACATTTATGGAAGTTACATAACAAAAAGATTTTAAAATTTTTATGTTTGGATATTTCATATATTTTTTATTTGACACATGTAATATTTGGTTATATACACTTTTTTCCTCAATTTCACTTACCTTAAACATTGCAAATTAACCTTAATTTTTCCAAACATATAGCAAATATTTATGCAAGGTGATTAATGGGATAAGATAAATTTGAGATACAACCTATAAACCTTTGAAATAATTTGAAAAGCCTTATTTAAACCATGATTGTATGAACTAGTATAAGACAAAGACAAACCTTTACCTTAAACTTGTCAAATTAACCTTAACATTTTTTAACAAGACCTTAGGAAGACTATTTTAAGACCTCACAAAGCATGGAATGGACTATGAACAAAGTTTTTAAGACATTACAAGCAATTTTTATGTCATGGGGGTTGATATTTTGACATAGGGGTCAAAATGGTCAAAAAATAATTGGTGATTCATAAGGGTAGCATTCCTACAATGTTTTCTAGACAAGTAGCCTTGTCCTTCCATTGGGAAATAGAGTCACTTGCACTAAAACTCGAGCCCTATTTTACATTTAACAAGACAATATAGATGAATTGACATCTAAAAACACATAAAACAAGAACAATATAAAAATCAAAATAAACAAGACAACACACATGTGGTAGCTAAGCACTTAGGGAAAACAAGACACAACATAAGAAACTATTTTATATAATTGGATTGAATATATCTTCTTCCTCCTAGATCAAAGGGGAAAATTTTGAGATATTTTTCTCCATGAGTTAAAAAATGGAATGAGTCAAGATTATTCTTATACCTTGTAAATATTGGCTTCATTGTCCTCTTGATTTCCAATCTTCTTGGTATACTTTAATGTGAAGTAACAACAACAAATCTATCACTTATGAACACATATTTATCTTGTAGTTCAATACCCATTCCATGTTTATCCTTGATCTTTAATGTAACCTCACAATTGATCCTATTATTAATTGTTGGAATGGATAAAACCTCATCCAATGATGCTCTATCTAAGCATTGTTCTTGGAACTCCATAACATGTTGAGTGATATCATGTTGTTTATCTATTGATTCAAGTTCATCAAGTTATTCAAGGAGTTTTTCATACCCAATTCAAGCTAAATTGTGGTCATGAATGGGTATGTATTGATCAACCTTCTCATGATCTTAATTTTGAATTAGAAATATACCTTTGCAAAGGGCTTCAATCTTTTTAAGGGACTCAGTGTATTGTTGTCAATCATCTTTTGGATCCTTACTTTGGTCAATTTTAATGAGGCAAATTTTAATAACATCCTAATATTTCTATTTAATATTTATAGGTTTTTCAATAAGCTTTATATCCTTTGTACAATCATGATGTAATTAGGATTTAGCCTATTCAATTTCAACCTCTTACCTCCTATCATCCACTTCAAACTCATCAAATATCTCAAATTGTACTCTTTCCTAAAATTCACTTTATTTATCATTGGAAACCATCTAAAATTAGTCAAATACCTCAAATTGTTAGCTTGTAAAACCTTATGCATCAATACTAGATGTAACCTCAAAAATATTAGGTGTAATTGGATCTCTCTCTTGAAGCATACTATTAAGACCATCTTCTAGCTCTTTGTCTCCAAAAACTAATTTGCCTTTTTTCCCCAAGTAGAGTACCAATAATTATTTCTTCATCAAATTCACTTGAATTATATTCACCATCTATAACTACAACTTGGTATTCTTCATTTTCCTCCCATAAGATAGCTTCTTCCTCAAGAAGGGGTGTGGTGGGAGGGCAAGGGGTATGCTTATGAGTTGACTTGGGAGTTGAGGTAGCTTTATTCCAACTTGAGGTCTTAGGAACGGAAGATTATTCAAAGAATTATTAAAGATAGAAAAAATTAAATTTTGTTATGAGTGTCTCATTCTTCTCAGCAAGCACTTCATTCTTCTTATAGCCTTACTAAGGTTCCTTTACATCTATAGCTTGATTTTTAACCTTATCAACTAGGAACTCATTCTTATCTTGAATGAATTCTTGGATAGACCTCTAAGATGAAAATATTTAGTTTATTAAGGGGAAATGGGGATTTAATAAGCATAAAATCTTCTTTAGCTCCAATTTCTAAATCTAGGCTTGACTTAAGATCTATAAATTTTAATTCCAAGTATTCAATTTACTTATCTATACTCTTTTGGGATAGCTATTATTGAAGATGGAAAATTAATTTATGAGGATAAAAAGCTTAATAAGGATAATAAGGAATGAAAAAAGGCTCTTGAAAGATATGATCCAAATCGCATTATTATCTTTCCAAAATCTTCATTTTATCCAATACAAATGTACATAACTCACCCCTCTTTAATGAATCACTAGAGGATATAGATGTAGATTGAAAAAACCTAATCACTTCCTCATATTGAGAAGTTAAAAAAAAACTTCTTGCACATGAAATTTTTTTTTTTACTCCATCTCATCCATTTCATCTTGAATACAAGGTTGTTCATATGCATCATCAGAGCCACATGGAGGAGGTATAGGCTAATCATAGGATTGATAGGTCTCATAAGGAAGGATAAGAGTGATACTCTTGATAATGAGGAGGGTAAAAAGATTGATAAGGTTGTTGAGGTGTATAATTTGGGTCATATGAATATAAATTTAAATAACCATAGGAT
The DNA here is from genome assembly GCA_037957365.1 of Torreya grandis. Lineage (NCBI taxonomy): Eukaryota > Viridiplantae > Streptophyta > Pinopsida > Cupressales > Taxaceae > Torreya > Torreya grandis. The sequence goes on from JARHVA010003861.1 coordinate 1,320,899, forward strand.
TAATATGAATCATCATATTTTTGATAAGGATTAGTACACTACTGGTATGGCTCATTATACGAATGATAAGGATCATTATAAGGATAATATGGAGTACCATAGGATTGATATGTCTCATCAATTTGAATGAAATTTAAATCTACTTCAAACTCAAGAATAAAAACCTCTAAAAGATAGTGAATTGAAAATTCAACTTACTTTGAACAAGTGTCTGGGCTACTAGAACTAGTTGATTGAGCTTGGACTCACCATTGATGTTTTTTGAATGCCTCTAAAGGTTGATATGTAGAAATAAAAAACCAACAATCCTTAAAACTTTTGTAATATATCTAAATAAACATGATAAAACTATTATCAAACAAATTTTAACCCTTTAAATAAATATCAAGCCTTATAAAGTTTGGGTAACAAGAAGACAATCCTAGGCTATGGGTAGTCTAATATGTGGATTGAATCTATAGGTTATAGGGGTATATCCCATTGATGTATAAATTAATCTCATTAACTAATATATAAACTTGTTATGATAAGAGATATAAACCAAATCTAACTGATGTGACACACCAAACTAATTAACCACTAAAAACTAGCCTCATGTACACATCAACCATGAGACTAACCTAAATACACACTACTAATTTAACTCTCTACATTAGCACTTCATTATGGAGGTTGTGAAAGATGATTGGTATATGAGGAATAATAAATAGGTCAAATAAAGAAACTAATGAGAAGATAGATCACTCAACCTTCATACTTCACTTGAACACTTCACATGACCTACAAAGGAGCTTTCAAATTATATATTAGTGTTAGAAAGGAATAACATGCCAAGGGAGACTAAGTAAAACACTTTATAAGACTAAATAATCTCTCTCTCTCTCTCTCTCTCTCTCTCTCTCTCTCTCTCTCTCTCACACACACACACACACACACACACACACACACACACACACACACACACACACACACACACACACACACACACACACACACACACACACACACACACACAAGTCAAAATAGGAGTTAAAACTAGTAGTTTCTCATTTATCATAGGCATATAAATGGGTATGGATATTATATACCTAGGTCAAGGATATATAATAAGCCAAACAAGGTTACTTAAATATAGAAATGAGAGTAGAATAAGTAGAAAGGCATATATGTGATCCATGACAAGTGTTAATAATGAGTGTTAAAATAAATAAGGGAGTTTTAAATAGACCCATTAGGTCTCCAAAGACATGTTTTACTTCCTTGAAGATGCATACTCTTCCAAATGGCATAAAATCCTTCATATTTGCTTGACACCTTGATTTCATTCTTTAAATTTCCCTTATCTTGGATTTGAAAGTAAAAAATAGAACTCTTTGATCATGAATTCATATTTAATTTTTTTTATATAATATTTAAAATATTTAATTTTTTAATGAGTCTTATTTAAATGATGATCATAACTCCTTAGGTGTCTTAAAACCCATTTGGCTTCACTATGCCTCCCCTTAATTGCAAGTGTAAAATATTGATTTCATCTTCACCAATAAAATATATCTTAAATAAATTCATATTAATGTCTTATTAGAACTGAATCAACTAATTTTGATCCATAAAACACTCCTAAAGACCTCATTTTGCACCTTAAGCTCTCACTTTGCTTCAATTCCTTATGGCTGTGAAAACACACAAAGCGCCTTGTGTGGAAGAATGTACAAATGATATTGGAAAACTAAGGGTAATTTTGAGTGAGTACCCAATATTCCCTTACATCTCCATGATAAATTATTTGACAAAAATTTTAGTGGAAATGTGTTTAATCACCTGATCTCTCTTTCTAATTAGGCCTCAATTAGGTCTCTAGGCATAGAAATTGAGATTTTTCTCCATACTTCTCCCACACATGTGAAACTTATAGTAAGTGTTTTATTTAATTTCCATACCCTATGACCAATCCCCATTCCAAATTTAGTTTTTTTTATCTCTTGTATGAATATGTGAACCATGAAATGGCTAAAACTTTAGCCAAGGTGCTTGTATATGCATGAGAGGTGATTAAAGTGTTTTGACAAGAAATTTTTAGGTTATAATGCTTGAATTATTTTTTGTGACCTCAAAAATCATGGGTAAACACCAAGAATTTAGATTAAGGTATATTAATGTACTCCATAGGTCTCCATATAGGCTTTTTAGCTAGCAAAATGGTGCATTTATCACCTTATGACCCCACTTGATGACTTAAAGAGCTCATATATCACTTTGAGAGACATTATAAGTAATGTGGATGATATATAATATATCACATATATATTTTATGCATATGTAATTGCTTTGGAGACCATTATCTACCCTTCACCCTCACAAACAATCCTATAGTCATGTTTTTAAAGCAATTTTGTACAATGTACTTTATACATGGGCCAAGACAATCACTCCACCATGTGTTAAAAGGAGATAATAATTTCATACAAATTTTTTTAGGACCATTAATGAGAATTTTAATTCATAAGGACTTACTCTGTCATCAAGCTCAAAGAAGGGGTTTTGGATGGTTTGAAGTGCCTTATCATCTTAATCATGATTCATAATGCAAGGTCCTAGATGGAATACTTAATGAACCAAGTTTTTAGTGAATATAACCATGTATAATTTATATAATAACTCATACCACCATAAATATTATCTTATGATATCTAATCAAATGTTTGTGCCTCTATGGTTGGCAAAGTATACAACTGTGAGGTCTAAGAGAGATTTATTCCTGTAGATGGTCAATTTGGTGCCCTCTTATTCAATCCAATAATTAAATAACATACTTACCTAAATTAAAAAACTCTTAAATTTAATTCTATTCTTCACTCCATCTCGTTTCTTCATCTAATTTAGGCTATCCAAAGGCAAGGTTTGAGGATGGCGTTACACCTAAGAACCTAGTTGGTGAGTTTCCTAGATTTTGCATCCAATAGATACTTTCTTAGGACTCTATCACATTTTTTAGTATGTAAATAAATACCTAATAAAAATTTATCTCTTTCATTTGATCTTATAAATCCATTTAACTTATTTACCACACTATGCATAATTAACAATCATGATACAAAGGCACAACTATAGATGTGTTTTTGGTTTCTTTGCCTTTAGTGGAGAGAGTGAGTGTAAGGAAGAAATTAAATGGGTATGTGTAAAATTAATTTAATCCTTGGAACCTTGTGAATTTGTTTACTCTTCCACTTCTCCCTCTTAGGAAAACTTTCCTCATGCATCTATATAAAGGTTTGACTGTGTGATTTTAGGCTCTAAAGTATATTTATCTTGATTACATTATTTGATTTTATTTAGGTCCTTTTTTTATTTTTGATGATTCTATACACTTGTTTATTCACATAAACCCAATTATTATAAAACCATTTCCTCTTTTCTTTTCATTATTTGTGCAAAACACTCTTAGTTGTAGGCATACATTTAGGTGTTTAAGCTACAATATTGGAATGGAAACCTCTCAAATAGGGTTTACATCACTTTTGATATTATTAAAACCTGTTTAATGTGTCTTAGATTTAGTCTATATAACATTTATTCCTACACTTCACAAGACACAAGACTTCTTGAGGAGTTTACATACAGGCTTTATTGTATGTAAAGATTTAAGCTTGGTAAGTTCTAAGTGAATTATTTTTGTATATATATATATATATTCATATGTTATTTAATATTATTTTTATAATTAATGGTTTCCAAAATGATTTTTTATCCATTCAAATCCCCAAACTTTAATGAACAACATTGCATTCAATCCTCTCTCATGCTTGATGTAGAAATATTAGTCTAAGGTTGAATTCTGGCTTACTTTGCTTATTTTGGTTTGATCAAGTTATTTTAGGGGTAATATATATTGTTTATAATTTTAGAAAGGTTTTAGGGTCATATAATACACTTTAAAATCATTTCAAAGTGTTTAGGTTTGCTTAGATAGGCTAGAATTTGAATTTGGCATTTTCCTTCCAAAATTCAAATTCAAATGTTTAATTAATTAATTTTGCTTTATGATACTTTTATCAACTTTTTAATTTTTTTTAGGTGTTGATATATTTATGTTAATTTTATTAAAGTTTTTAAAAATTTTGTTAATTTTTTTTTTTAATCATGAATGACCTCTTTTGTCTTTTTGGTCATTTGTCCTTGTTATGAAAAGTTTACTTAAAACTTCCTCAAGACCTACGTTAGAGGTTCTTGAGTAGTTAAATAATTATTATGACATATATATTATTTTTTAAAGATGAATTTATATAAAAATTTAAATTATTAGATAAATTTTTTAAGTCTCCAAGAAATGGAAAGAAGGTGATAGTTACAAAACAAGAAGAATCTCTCATACATTTTGTGTATTCACAAAGTTGAAGTCTCTTCAATGGAAAATTCAAGGTTTTGATGTGTTTGTTTGTATAAAGTAACTATAATTAATATTTAATATATTTTTTTAATTGTATATTTTAAAAATGATCATAAATATATTTTAATTTGATAAGAAAAGTGAGCAAACATTAGTTTGAAATTTTTTGTGTTATATTATGTCTTATTACAGCAGGCTGAGTCTTAAAAGATAAATTTTGCATTCAATTTAGATTGGTTTTACATGAAAGGACAATGATAAGAATTATGTAATGGTAAAATAAGTTTTTAAATATTTTAAACACAATAAAATACTTAAATTTTCTCAAGGTTCATAATTCTAGCCAAACAAGCTTGAACATACCTCACAAAAAGACATCCTATAGATCAAAATTGTCAATTATTAAATATTTTTATCATTGAATAGGTATGGTTATAATTTTATGAGTGTTGATATTTTTTTAATAGACATTTTAAAATTTGAATCAGCCTTTAAAACTTCATTTTTTTCCTTAAAAATAAGAAATACTCTTACTAGGCATGTGTAAGGGAGATAGAGAAGGGCGAAAGACATTTCATGGTTTTGGTATCTAGCGAGTGAACCAGAGTGTCAAAATAGGTATAATTTATGTGTTTTATATTTTATAGTTAATCAATTTTTTTTTTTTACTTTTTTCATGTATGTATCCTCTAATATTCAAATTACCTAGGAGACCTAATTGCTACAAAGAAAGGTTGATTTTTGTACTTTTCAAGAGCGTTAGAACCCTAAATTTGGTGTGTTGATCTAAACCCTTAATGGGTAAATTAAATTTATTTCATTTTAAATCCTATGTGGATTAAAAAAATATCAAAATATACCTCAATAGGGATATAACAAAAGGTGTAAAAAGATTGAAAACTTGAAAACATAACATCTTCCCTTGAGAGATAGAATCTCAAATTTTTATAGTTGATAAAAGAGGATAGTGGGTTCCTAGATATAAATGTCTATGATATAAATCCATAATTTTTTTTAATAAAATTTAAATTAGTGCCTCATGAGGGCTACTAGAGGTTGTCTCTATAAGCAAAGATTGTGTTTTGAATAATTTTGACTGACTCCTCTACATCAATGATTGAAAACCAACTTGAAACCTCAAGCAGACATACACATTATTATTTGGATTTATTAGGATTAATCATGGTGTTTAGATCTATTAATTTCATAAACACATATCCATAATGTTTTCACATGATTCCATCTTTCATTTAGCCTGTAAAACATCATTCCTAAAGCAAAGTTGTCGAATTTATATGAAAAAGAGACCTTAAGGTCTGCAAACTTATAGGTATACCTTTTGCATTTTAGGCTATAGAGACATAAATTTTGGACCATGTTGGTTTTGAAAACAACCTCATCAATCTCATATATTTTCTTATGAGGTTATAACCTTCAAACCACACTAGCAATGCATATTCAAACCTTTCAATTCACCTCTAAAGGCTAGTTTGTACACAATTCATTAGCAAAGAGATAATTTAAGAATAAAGTGAGGTAATATATTGAACATAAAAGTTTTAAATTATTGGAGTTTTATTATAAAAACATTCATCACTTGATTCAAACTGTTTATTAAAAAAAAAACTACTACATATCCCAAAATAGTGCCTGTAACTTGATTAAAATCTGCAGCTAGCGCAAAAGGCAATTTGGCTTCTTAAAAGGACCACACATGCCAAATAAGTTTTTTAAAACCTTTTTATATGGATATTTAAAACATATATGACCTCTTTAAATCACCCATTTCATTCATTCTCTTTCTCCTTATTTGAAAGTGTTGGAAATTGAGCCTATAGGGTTTATAAGTAGTTTTAGACCACCCTGCCTTCTTAATGATTTTTTATAAAGGATGGGCTACCAATATGATGAAAATTTCCATTAAATTTAATTTCATTATGACCCCATCCTATATAAAATAATTTATGTCCCAACTCTCCTTGTGTTGTACAGACCAAGCATGTGAAATTTACCTTTATGAGCTTGCCAATGGAATGATTAAGGTTCTAAAGAAAATTTTGCATGATATATACATTCACCTAAAATAAAATAATATATTTTATTTTTTTAATATTAAGAGACACTTCTTAAATGTTTTCACTTTAAAATAGATCTCCCAAATCCGTACAAGTTCTTGAAACTTCCCTTTTTGGAGGTTAAACCTATAAAACTGATATGATCAGACATTCTTGACATATATGGAAATTAGATAACTCCTTAAAAATTTTAGAAATTTTTTATGTACCTATATTTCATCTTTTTTGGATTTGACACATGTAGGATTTAGTTATACACACTTTTAGCCTTGATTTCACTTACCTTAAACTTTGTAAATTAACCTTAACTTATCCAAAGATATATAAAATGTTTGTGCAAGGTGATTAAGGGGTATTATGAATTTTAGATACAACATGTAAAAATTTGACATCATTTGACCAACCTTATTTACACCATGACATGTACGGACTAGTATAAGACAAAGATAAACCATTACCTTAAACTTGTCAAATTAACCTTAACATTTTTTAATAAGACCTTAGGAAGACTTTTTTAAGACCTCACAAGGAATGCAATGGACTATGAACAAGGTTTTTAAGACATGAAAATCAAGTTTTGTGTTATAAGGGTTGACCTTTTGGCCCAGGGGTCAAAAATGGTCATCACATGTATTTCAAAAATAAACATACTTGTTACATAATTTACCATATTCAAAAATACATTACAGAAACAAATATAAGAAAATAAAGGTACACTATCATGTGAAATAAGATTACCAAATAAAAATCTACTAAGGAACCATTATACAAATACCTAATTCCTAATTAAGGCATATAGAGCATCTACACATGTACCTATTACTTCTATTCAAATGAAATGACATAACATTCAATGATGGTTTCCATGGATCCCTACACCTATTACCTATCTCTTAGACCATAGAGTCCTATTTTACATACAAAGAATGTCACAAATACTATATGATAGATATTTAACTAATACATGCTCCTTGAAAACATTACAAGGTTATTACACTAGGGTCACAATGGAAGATATATTTATGAACATATATTGGATGGCATCATAGGATGATCTTTCCTCCACAAAAATTTAAAAAATAAAAAACATGCAAAAATCCAAAACCACTTTTTTGCACCTACATGTTATATTGGATCTTTGGCATCCATGTGTTACTTATATATTGATAGATGACACACTTAGTTACCCATATATACACATGTTTATCACACTAATACTTGAGTGTGATACCTGTATACACATATACATGATATAATCTCATATGGGATGCTAGGCTTTCCCTCTACTCATGTCCTATGGACATTGGGGGCATTTTATTCTTTGATCTTAATACATATAGGTTATATGATTCGGTGATCACTCCAAATTATCATGTTTGAGCTTAAAAAATTACTTACCCATGCCTATCATCCATGATTATATCTTACATAGGGTAATATTTATGTTATACACTTGACATATTTTTCCTAGCACATTTGGTCCATGGGTTAGTATGACATGTTTATGTTGGTGGCTTATGATTTTATTTATGTACTTCATTGAGTGTCATGTATTCCATTTTCAAGAGTTTGAATATGCTCCTTGAATTACATCCCCCACACTTATGTATGTTTTAAAAAATTGTCATTAATTTTTGTATGGATATTTGAATATGCCATCCTTGCCTTTATGTACATTTGACTACGTTATGTCCCTTTGATTATATAAAATTTGAACATGCCTCTTATTTTTTGTCTCTTTAGACCATTGTCTCTTGATTTGATTTTGTGTGCTCTTTTATGTGTGATTTCTTGATTATTGAGCTTGTATTGAACATTACTATATAGATGTTTCCATTATATTTATCATGAATTTTAGGCCTACATGTGATCACATTAGCTATATGCTCTTCATTGATAGTGGAGACTTGTTTTGGAAATGTTCTATCCACATTGGTGCTTTAGACATATAATTCCTAACACTATTTGTGTTTAAATTATTAATCTTAATTGAATTGCAGTCAAACACACATTTTAGGTCAAAATAATTAAAAAACCCTAAATGGTTCAAACTTGTCATTTACAAGTGCTAATTTAGGTCATAGTATCCCTAAATGGGGTAATGTATTTTACGAGATACCTAACTTTGATCAATTCATTTCAAGTCAAAATGATGATTTCTCCTTTTTGTGCTCTAGATCACTCTTTTCTTCTAAATCGTCAATACATATCATGTACCTTTATTATTTTTTCTTGACAACATCTTAAATGGGAACACAGTCTATATACATCTAACATCACCTTCTAATTCTTCTCTAGTCAAATAATGACCTAGTAATATGAATTTTTAACCATTTTAATTAATTGTGCACCAATTTCCAAAGAATTGCACTAAACTTGATTAACCTTATTTAAGATAATTAATCCAAATTAAGAGCTTAAGTAAAAATTCCATGGATCTTATTGAATATATCATTATTGGAAATTGATTGTTGATATCTACATGACCTAATGACATCATCATATGGGGTGGGATCCATTAAGCCATATATGCATAAAATATCAAGATTATGGGTCTCCCATGCCTCTTTAATGCCTTTATATACCAAATATTTATAATAGATATTTATGGATTTAATTATATAATTGTATTAATTCATGGCCACACATCTCAGTCTTAAGATGGACGATCATGGTTGATCCTGATCAAAATCAAAATTTTATAAATAGAGAGGCAATGAACATCATTTTTAATCTTGATTTGTGAAAAGTTATAATGTTAAATTGTCTCCACAACACTTTACATTGATCATTGTTTTTCATTATCAAGCTTCATTTGATAGGCTAGAATGGAGATTTCATCTACTTTGAGCCTAGGTTATGCAAATAATTCTTAAGACATGGGAGGAACTACCACCATTGTTGATGAAGACAAGAAATATTGATCAAGGGAGAACATGATTTTGAGTCACACTTGTTTGGTGAATACACTTGGGAAGGTAATTGGTGTTGCTTTTTTTCAAGTTTTTCTTTCTATCCTTTGTAATTCTTGCATGAATAGATAGGCTATGTTTTGTTATGTCCTTAATGTATTTTTCATGATGTCTTGACTAATGCTTGACTAACTCTATTTTTAATCCTCTCTACATTTTTCCATGCTTGGTGGGACCCTAGCCCCATAAATTTTCTCATAAAATATCTTTCAAGAAACCTACTAACAAATTTTATGCAAAATCTTGGTGAAGGAGTCAAAAGAGTGAAATTTTAAATTAAAATTCCATTTTTATGATAATTGTGTTTTTGTTCTTGGTAATGTCAATTTTTCTCTCTATTGCAATATTACTGTTATCATAATAGCTATTTTGTAACAAAATCACTATTTGCTAAAAAGTGATTTTGTAGTCCTAGGAAGTGATAACATTCATTGAAACATTGATTTCATTCACCTAAGCAATGATTTTTAAAAAAAAACAATGATTTTGTTGTAAAACAATGATATTGTTCACCCTGTGCAATGATTTCATATTTGAAAAAAACAATTTTGTCAACAAAATAATGATTTTGTGTTTTCTATTTGGTAATAACAATTTTGTAGGTGAACAATGATATTGTGTTTTTATGATGAACTAACCAAAAACAATGATATTATTGTCTAAAATTATGATTTTATAGGAAAATAATGATATTGTGTTTTTCTAATGATCTAACCCATAACAATGATATTATTTTTTGGTAATTGAAATTTTATAGGGAAATAATGATATTGACTATGTAGCAGCGATTTTGAAATAAAGATCTTATTTTGAGAAGTTGCTTCACTCATTTTCAAATTAAATTCAAAGCTAAAGGACATACTAACTTTTTCATTGTAGTATCAAGCTTCAAATTTATTAATACATGATTTTTAGACCTTTGTTGAAAGTTTAAAATGGACTAGGAACTTTATTTTGGTGCTTAATGGAAAAATTAGATGATTCAATAAATGTTTTGAAAAATTATGATTTAAAAGTTACAACTTAAGACCAAGGGGTCAAAATAACACCACATTTATCTTTCATTTGGTACTTAAAATTGAACTGACTTGTCAAATTTTGTCTTGAATAGTTGTTTAAACTTAGAATTTGATTGGAAAAAATTGGGACGTTGCATGTATGCTCTTCCCTCCATCCCCTTTAGAGAATTTTGGAATCAAAAGCATCATCCTTATTCCAAACATGCCTAGTCTAAGCCATAGAAAGAATGTTGTTTAAATCACTCCCCATAAACTCACAATAGTATTGGGCGATCTTGAGATGAACCTAAAGTATTTCTATTATGTCTTTTATTTTATTACATCTTGGATTGCAAGGGGGACTTCATTACCTATTTCAAGCTATATAGGGAAGCTTTGACCTGGGATTTTGTCTCTTGACATTGAATTCAATCACTCCCACTATGATTGGAGGTTCGAGTGGTTAAACCACCATCTAGTGTTGGAGTTACACATGGGATATATCTACACTTTGGACATCGCAGTACACTAAAAAAGTGATGGATGTAGAGGTTACAAAGAGGGCAAGACATTTTTGTAACAAGCCAAGTGAAAAAAACACCTAATTAAAGTGAACTTCTTTTTCATAATTTGGTGTGAAAGCCATTATGTAATTGATCCATCTAGAAACATTTGAAAACTTGTAGTTTTAAGATAAATCCCCACTTGACATGGAAGTATTGTTGGTGTAAGGTGCACCTCAAGGTCTATATCACCATATTGTCATTTGAGATAGTGGGGGGGGGGTGTAAAAAACCTACTATATAATACACATTTACTTTTGGATGGACACTTAAAATCCTCTCAAATGACATATATAAATATAATCCAATAATATCACGTAACCTTGTCAGTTTAGACTTAAGGCAATTATGCTTTGTCATTAGCTTACTTGGTCTTGATTTGTGTCTAAAACTACTTGTTAAACTCAATGAATTTAACCAAAACACATTATCCTAAAAAAAATTGAGCAAGGGAGGCATTACATTGTCCAGTTAGAAAAATTATCTTTTCCTTGTTCAGAATTGTTATCAAAAACTTTGTGTCATATCACCCACTTTGGCACAATTATGTTACCTAGTCAAGTCTAGATCAGTTACCCAATTTTTTTAAATCTCTCACTTATAATTCACATTTGAAATTGAAACTTTATAAGTTTTAAGGGTTGGTGTGTTAAATTAGGTTCACCATTTGCACACTATACTTGTTCTAACTTGCGTTCAATTTTACATTTGGATTGAGGGCTCTTTATTAGACTCAAAATACATTACCATCTTGATGGACTCAAGTCATCTTGCATATCACTCACACTTTGAGTCCTAGAACATATTTTATCCTACTAGAACCATGTGGTGATGTTGTGTTACCCATTTGGTCATATATTTGTACTTAGTGATTCATGTATGTTTTTACATATTGAGTTGCTTAGTTCATATTATCTTGTTCATAATCTGGAGAGATTTCTTCTAATTTTATAGGGTCAACTCATTGAATTTGAAAACATATTTTATGTTATAGGTGTATCATAAAGATCTAAGCTTTGGTGTAATAGTTTTCACCTTAGATATTTGAGTTACCTTACCCTCTTCCAATCTATATGATTTCAACTTTACCAAAAGTTGATTAAATTCATGAACAAAATATTCTAATTATGTGTGGTTCCAAACCACCCTCCTTTATAGTCTCTTTGGTACCTTATTCATTTATTTAAAGAAGATCAAAAATCCATATCTTGTTTAGAACATTATCCAAATCTTGCAAAATGTTGAGAACACTCTTTTTTAACAATGACTCTAAAGTACACTTGCAATAGGGATTCTTGTGGCCCTAGTTATGAGGTAGAGCATATTTATGATGGATATAAGCACTCCATCTTATTTGAGGATGTTTCCCTCTTTGGGCCTATCTATTGAAAACCAATCACATCTATGTCAGTTGTCAGTTGTCATATGTCATCCTCATCCTTCCCCTTCGATTTGTACTCCACACTAAAGATTACTATTTTGGATATCCTTCTTCTCCTTTAGCTTGTATAAGCAAGCAAGCTCTACAATGCATGAAGGTTACCATTTCAGGACCTCTTCCTTTGGTTAGGACAAGAAACCAAACTAAGAAGCATCCAGTCATTACCATTTTAGGACCTCCTCCTTTGGTTTGTAAAAGCAACAAAACTAAGAAGCATCTAGTCATTAGCATTTAGGATATCCTCCTTTGGTTTACACAAGTAACAAAACTAAGAATCATCTAGTCATTACCATTTTAGGACCTCATTCTTTGTTTTGCACAAGCAACCAAAGTAAGAAGTGTCTAGTCGTTAACATTTTAGGATATCCTCCTTTGGTTTTCACAAGAAACCAAACGAAGAAGCATCAAATTATTACCATTCTTGGCCCATCATCATTTTTTAATGAACTTATTGTTGAATAACCTCCATTTGATGAACTAGTTGTGTTTTATCCCTTCTTCAATAGTATAATTTTTGAAGAGTCCATTATTGAACCAAAAACCAGTGTTCTCACTAAACCAAATGTTCCCCACTTTATAAATTCTATGCTGATCTTTGAGCCAAAACAAGAACCATTACTTCTTCAAGAGCCATTTTATGAGGATCAAAATGTGTTCAAAGTTGATATTTTGCAACCAATTGAGAACCAAAACTAAAATGTTATTATTGAAACATCTATTTGTGATAAGTCAACCTGTGATAAGTTACCTATTCATATTTTACCTATTTTTAAAGAGCCTCATCTCCTTGAGAATATAGTCTCTGTAGAGTTATCTCTTGATCTTTTTCCACTCATTAAGAAGTCTCACTTTGATAGACATTATTTTGTCAAGATGTCACTTGAGTGGTTCCCTCTCTTTGAAGGGATTCACTTAGATGAGATAATCTATGTTAAATCCTTCCAAGATGAATAGGTTTTCATTGATCCCATTATGAAATCATGGGCCATTACTTGTCAAAAATTTAACATTCAACAATACATTATCAAAATAATCATATCAGATGAAGACTTAGAATTAGAGTTAGGTTTTATTTTTGAATTGACATCAGATTTAGCATTAGAAATAGAATTAACATTAGAAATAGAGAGGGCCTAATCTAAAATAGCCAGTTAAATCTGAGGGGCTAACTATATTCTCAATCAATATAAAAAGATCATAATTTATCTTATCTATAATGATCTCTCATTGTTTCAATTAAGAATAGTCAATCAAATCCAAGGGACTATCAATATTCTCAATCCCATCTAGATACAAAGCCTAATATACTCGATGAATCCATCTTTGTTAGTAGGCTTCTCATCTAAATAAAGGGAAAATACCCAATTGAGCTTACAATGGGATCTCCATATCAATATAGGATCCACATGCTAATTTTAATTTATCATTAGGATCTTCATCCCATTTAGTTAGAGGTCTTAATCAAGAATATTTGAGTCATATAGTTTTATATAGAAGATAATTCTTCATATCAGTATATTCATTTTCATTGAAATAAAATTGAAGATAGTGAAATTCATTGGGAATACCTTACACCTGATTTGGTTTTTTCCAGTTTTGTTAGAAATATTGATGATCATGAAATAATGGACATGTATATGGGATATGGCCTACTCACATTAATCAAACTAAAACATAACACAACATATTAAAGTCAATGGATTTGTGACGCACCTCATAGGAGTGGTATAGATATGGATATAGATCTAATATATAGATTCCACCCTCAATACCCAAAATACCATTCCCCATATATATATCTACCTATGTATGTTTGAATCCCCTATATCTCTAAAAACTCACACCTTTCATCTTTCCCTTCTTCCCCTTGATCGAAAATACTTATATGAATAACCATCACCCATCTATCTAAAATCCTAATAATCACTTAGAATGAGCTCAATATGATTTAAATGGGAAAATGACACATTACATATATAATATTCACACCAAAACATGATTAGAATAATGGAATGACATTTAACACAACCGTATATTGTAGTGTAGTCATAGTCACTACACATGAACTACATCTATAGCCTTCCTCCCTTAAGGAGCCCCCTATCTATATATGGGCCCAATGGATTGCATGTCACCTCATGAATAATATATGGATAATTAAGGAATATGATGAAACAAAAAAAAATCCTCTACCCATAGGACCTTTCCTTTATGCCTTATAGTTTACCTCCAACATATATATATATATATATATATATATATATATATATATAGATAATAACATATAATTATCTAGATAGAAGAGAGATCTCTTTATCTAGGAAGTTAATATGTTAGATAAATAGAGAGGATGTCTATAGGTTGATGGGGGAATCAATACATAGATCTATGAGGAAGGAAGGGGCCTAGGGATTAAAACATGAGAAAATTTAGTCTATCTTACATAATGGAGGTATACAATACCTATATTCTTGGTTGATTGCACCTAAAGAAGAGTCCCCAAATACCATAGATAGGACAAAGGCCCCACCTCATTTATAATTTATAACCCCCACCCACTATGGAAAGGTTTTTGTGTCCCAACAAGATATTTTATTTATCTATATAGATGTCATGTCAATAACATATGTAGTCATAGTCAAAACTTGGTCAACAACCTAACTATCTACTGTAGAGATTGAGACTATAATTGGGATCAAATATGTCAATGGAGAACTGACCCAAACACTCAAGGAAGGGATGCAAAGAATTAACTGACAATAACAAAAAAGTTAAACAGTGAGTCCTAAACTCATGTTACATGTATCTATATATATGTGTGTCTATATATATATTATGTATATATAATATATAAATTGACATATATCATATCAAAGTTACTCATGTTTCCCATCCTATATAATCATATTACATATATAATTAGGTTACTCATGTTATCCCATCCCATATGGTCACCTATATAATGACTCATATTAACCATACCATAAATTCATGTTACCCATATAGTCATATCACTATTCAGTCTATAATGCAAATACAACTATATGCATTTTCATCCAGTTATGTTACATGAAAAGTGCCATATGAAGGGTGAGGTGAATTGAAAATAGAAGTAAGTCTCCCTAAAGGTTGAGGTATTGAGGATAGTAGAGAGAAAAAACATTATGCCTAGTTGGTATTTATTACCCTAGGTAAAAGGAATATAGACAATTGAATTAGACAAATTAAATTAGAGATAACCATTTTGGTCAATTATGTATGATGAATAAATGACTATGGATGATGAGGGATGGTGATGGTCAATGAGGGAATGATTAGGGATAATGAGGGATTTATTAGATATGATGAGAGATGGTGAGGGTGAATGAGTAAGTGATTAGGGATAGTGAGGGATAAGGAGGGAGTAAGTGGGGATTGTGAGGGATGTTGAAGTAGTGATTAGGGATGTTGAGGGTCAAAGAGGGAGTTATTAGGGATGATGATAGAGAGATTAAATATGATGAGGGATGGTGAAGGTTAATGAGGGAGTGATCAGGGATAATGAGGAATGAGGAGAGAGTGATTAGGGGTGATGAGGGATGATAAGGACATGATTAGGGATGATGGAGGGATGATGGTCAAGTGAAATTAACATAAATTTGTTTTTTAATGTGTGTAGGTCATCAATGTGACCTATTCTACCCTAATCACACCAATTTGGCTTAGGTTCAAAGTGAGTGGTTTGTAAAATTCAATTTTGAAAAAGTAAACTTGAACCCCTAGAAATACTAAGAAATAATCTATAAGTCACAAAAACCTATAAAATGACTATATGTTTATCAAAAAGGGACATCAGTTGCAAACATTATGCCCTAAAATCCATAGGTTTAATATTGAGACCTTGAAAATGCTTAAGTGTTGATTATATTAGATTTTGAGAAATATCTTCTACAGTGTAAGGTGTGTAACTATGAGACCAAATTTATCAGATGAATAATTACTCTAGTTTCTTATATTTACAAAAAAATAAATTTAAAATATAAGGAAACCACCTACTACTATAGCATCTTCCACTTCCAACATATATTTTGTGTTTTTTTCAATGTGATGATAATGTGTATGCATTCCTTGCACATTTCTTTTATAATTTTTATTACAATGTGAAAGGAACATGTATGGGTTGTAGCACACATGTGTTACATTTATTTTGAATTCAAAAAACCAAAAATTTTGGTTTAGATATGGCTTAGATTCTTGAGCCAAAGGCTTGGAACTATCAACACATAGTTGAATCTGAGAGTTTTCACCAAACAAACAAAATTCAAAGTCTATCAACAAATAAACTCTAAATTTCAATGAAAAAATTCATAGAATTATTACCATGATGATGATCACACTCTCCTCTTTCCAAATATATGATTTTTATAATTTCTAGAATATATTAAGATTTCAATCTATGTGATTAACCATAAATAATTAGATTGGGAGTATCTAAAGTTAAAGGGGTATATATAAATGAGACAACACAAGGGTGATAATCATACCTATAATAGGAAAATTAGATGCTAAAATCAAATATAAGCATACACTAAATGTATTATGTTGTGAGTCTAAATATGGAAAGTAAAACTATGATAGATATATAAATGACAAAGAAGTGAGGTATTTCACTTATTCTAATCATAATGTAGTTCTAGATTTGGAATTTGAAGAAATAAGGTGGGAAGGAGATAATGTAATAATGATTAGATTATAGATTTGATACTTATGGATGCTAGGATAGTAATTACAGTTTGTGATAGTTGCATCAATATTACTGTTTAGGTTCGATGCTAGTGTCTTGTACAAAAATTATATTTAAAAATAATGTGACCACTTGGATGATTTTGGGTTTTAATTTTCCTTCATTTTGGTTCATTTAAATATAGGTTATGGAATATCATTCCTTGTCAAATGGAAAAACCCTAGTTCTCCATCTTCATAGTGATCTTGGGAAAAAATGGGTTAGTGGGAACACATGTCAATCTAACCCAAAATACCCTACTATCAAAGTGAGCTACCTATATATCCATTACTTTGAATAGATCCTAAGAATATCGTATTTATCTCCTACATGTTCGATTATATGTGAATCATGGAATATGTGCAAAGCAAGTGTAACAATGACCTATCTTATAACTTGGCAAATTAGGATCTTGGGATGATCCTTTAATACTTCACTCCTGGAGATTTTTTATACCTATGAATAATGTGGAAGTAGGGAAGTTTTGTTAAAATTTAATTCTTGATAGAGTGATTTTGGTAAGTTGCTTTGGTATCTTTGTATTTTATAGGTGAGGATGAGTGAGGTTGATCTTGTATTTATATCAATCCCTTTAGAATAAGCTCCATTAAATCACTTAGGTTATCCATTATAGTATGTTTTATTTAAAAATTTGATGAATTTAGGTCACTAGACACTTGTGTTAGGATAAGACAATAATGTCAATGCTACTTTATATACTAAACATTAGTGTACAGAGAACAATAAAATAGGTACAGGTTCAAAACTTGTATAGATGGAAGATAAATATATTTTAAGCATTTTTGATAAGATAGAAGGTTTATGTCATGAACATAAGAATGGTCAGACTAAGAGATATGCCAAGGGGCATAAGATTGATCATATGCAATACTTATGGAAGTAGGAAATGTCTAAAACTAATAGGAACTAAGGTCTAAGTTTGTCAAGTGTACAAGAATGAGGTGATATATAATCATAAAATATCATCTAAATTTGACCCCTCCCCATTTAATCTAGTAATGAAATTAATAGTTTAAAGTAAATTAATGAATACCTAAGTGTGTATACATACCTTAACATTGTGTGAGTCATACTTGAGTGATTTTCTAGTGACCAACCTTTAACCAAGAGCATGTTGTAGTACAAAATCAATGCATATAATCTAGGTTGAAAGTAATTGAAATAGATTGAAATTTAAAGATCAAGGTTTAGGAGTACACTTGTGTGTAAGTGTAACTACCTTTCTGATTTTAAAGTTAGTTTTCAAAATAAAAAATGAGATTAATATAAATATAGATAAATAATTTAAAGTGCATATATCTAAGGAGATAGAGAAAGATAGATTGGAAGGCACATGCCTCTAACTTTGGAGCAAAAGTGAGTTACCACCTAGTAGTTGAGATTAGCTCAACCTTGCAACCCAATGATAATTTTAACCTAGAAAAGCTGAATTATCCATTCCAACCTAAAAAATTTGCAATATTGAGTTATTTGGTCATCTCAACTATGCCAAAAGTGAGCCAAAAACTATAATAAATTGGATCAATAAATTCTGTAAAAGTCCACGAGGTTTCAATATGATTTTTTTTTTGGTGATGTGGTAACAATCTATAAAAGATATTTGGAATCTAAAACTAGTTTAGATTTTTAAATATTAAGCACATGTTGCATATCATACTCACCTTAGATATGTTTCATGTTGAAACTATGTATTACAATAATACCAATTTATAGAATTATTCCACAAATGTGAATCTAAATCATATAAGTATGTTCTTTCAACAATTCAAAAAATTATGCAAATATGGAGAGTATGATTTTAAATCATGCTACCACTATATATGGAGAAATCTAAAAACTGATATAAGTACCAATGTGAAGAAAAGTTTTCCAAAACATGCCCCCATTATAATCTAGAGATGTTGAATACTAAATAGGTGTGGATAACATGCTTCCAAAACATGCCTCCACTAAATACAAGAAATAATATAAGTGTTATATAGTATATTAGTGTGCAGAACATACTTCTAAATCATGCTAGCATTGAATCTAAAAACTATACCAAGTGTGGAGAACATTCTTCTATGATATTACCCCATTAATATGCCACCCCCTTTGAGATGAGGGAAAAATAGAAACCAATAGTTACCTCACCTCAAATAAATAAGACAATTATATAAAATGTGAATGTAACCATGTAGCATATAGAATGAACATGTATAGGTAAATATATCATTGAGCACATAGAACCAACATGATCATATGTAGGCATAAGATGTATGATAAAGATTGTGGTAATGTCTAGATAATAATAATACAAGCTTAATAATAAAATCAAACACACATACAAGAGTAGTAAAGATCAATTCTAAAGGAAATAGTCAAAGGAGTATATAAATAGGGTCATGTTCAAATGTCACACAATCGAAAGGACATGACTTAGTCAAATATCCATAAAAGAGAGAATGACATATTCAAATGTCCATACAAAAAACATGCAAATGTCAATGAAAGCATACATAGGCACAGAGACCACAAGTAAAGGAATATATTAAAATGCTCAAACAAGGCAAAAAATATCAAGGCAATACACTAAATGAAGTACAAAAAATAAAGCATAAGCAACCAACATAAACATGCCATAGTAACCCGTGTATCTAATGTGTTAAGAAAAAATGTCAATTGTGTATCATATCAAGTACCATGTGTAACATATAATAATAGATAATGGGAATGTGTAAATAGATATGTAAGCTCAAACATGATAATATAGAGTGATCATCAAATCATATAACTTGGGTGTATCAAGATAAGAGAAGAATATGCCCCCAATGCCCATATGAAATGAGGAGAACTAAGGCCCAACATCTGAAATAAGAATGTATCATGTATATGTGTATGCTTGTATCAAAATCAAGTGGAATTTTTACACATATGTATATGTAGGAGTAACTAAGTATGCCATCCATAAATCATGGAGTTAACACATGTAATCTAAGGAGGCAATAAAACATGTAAGTGCCTAAAGAGTTTGTGTATTTTTGAATATTTTTTATTTTTTATGGTATTTTTGGAATAGGAAAGATCATCCTATGATGCCATCCAATGGATGGTCATATATGTCTCCCCATGGTGAAGTTGGTGTAATACCCTATTTATACTACTAAGTACCATGTTTAGGTGCAATATTTGATATCATGGTATCAATGGTGCTCTATGTATGTAGAATATGACTCTATGGTTGTGAAAAAAAGAGTAGGAGCAATAGGATTAGGATTCTTTGGGACCTATTTTTGAGTGCTCAGTTGTTTCTTTGGCATAAAAAAATATATGTATATTTTGAGGTGCTTTAAATATTTTATGATGGTATGTAGTAGAAGGTGGGGATACCATGGAATCCATTATATGTTTTTAATATAATGGTCTGTCAAGTATTGGATTCTTGATAAAGGGGATTGCTTGGTGTTTAACCTTTTGTGCTGCATTAGCCTTTGTAGGCTTGATAGTTAGTTGTCTGAGTATAAGTTTTTTTTGTTGAATATGATGCTCATATGGAATTTTAGAAACTATAATTACCTAATTAACATGAATGTATTTAACATACCCATGTATTTTAGAAGGTACTACTTTAATAATACATATCTAAGGTATTTCAAATAATATATTAAAGATGCCTATATAATAGATAATTGAAAACATATAAACCACATGTGCAGGACTGACCTATAAAGGTAGGTCAATCTTGTCAAAAACATTCTAGGAGGTCCTATTGAATGCTCAAATTAATATGGTAAAGGGGTGTAAATTATGATGAGTATAACCCAAGTGCATAAGTAATGTCATGGTGTAAACATTTTCCATTCCATCATTATAAATCATAACACATATGGGGTGTTTATTAAGGTATGATCAAATGAATAGAGAATGAATATCATATTCATCATCCTTAATTGATTTAATGGGTTGGAATATTATAATACATATCAAAGTAATTTATATAAATGTCAACCACAGGGGTTGTATTTAGCATATGGTGTATGGTTTTTCTAATAATATTCTTATTTGTGAATAAATAAAAGAGCAAGTCAATATAAGACATTACCTCTAGTTTCACCATAATATTGTGTAGGCCTACTAGCTTCATGCCCAATAGATCACCTGTGTATCTTTATATGAATATAAATAATTAGTCTTTCATCTTATAGGCTCTATTGATTTAACTTTGTTCAAAATATATGGATAATATTTGAACTTATGTTGTAATTTTATTGAATCAAATATTGTGTATGTATAATAAATTATGCCTACAATGGAATATGATAAAGGAGTAGGAGTGTAATATGTGGATCCCATTAAAAATTTGTAGGAATTTTATTTTCTCTAAAATCTTGAAGTCTCTGAGTCACTATGAAACATGATGTGCACAAGTTATCTAGAATTCAATGTGATTAAATATTACTTTTCCATTAAATATATTGATTTAAATTCATCCACTCTATCAATTACATGCATTAAGTTTCCAATTTGTGAAAACTAATGGAATTAACATATTTCACTCCATTTTTCATCTACTTTTTCATTTTTACAATGCCAACTTCAACATGCTTCATATCCATGTGTTGTATTTTCACTATTCTCAGGGGCCTTGTCATATTAGTATGATAGATGTCCCATTTTCATTCTCTCAAAGTTTCTTTTCACATTTTACATTCACTTGTTTATATTGGAGACATGTAGTTATGTATCATTTTCTATTGATGGCTTAATTCTAGCTCATTATAGTTTGTTTATTTTAGCCATGTGGTTCAGGGATGATGACACTTGGCAGGATATCAATAATTTACTCATCTAGAGCATGAAACCCTTCATTATATGATATGCATGAACATGATTTGGTGGGATTCTGGCACATAGATCAATCTCATTTCTATGGATAAATCCTTTTGATCATACCTTTGTACCTTATGCATTCCAAATAATGGGTGCCTAAGATCATGACAATTATCAAGATATCAATGTTTGACTCATCTAAATGAATATATAATATATGTTTGTTTAATTCATCCACTTTGACTCTTGGATAAAATGATGATGACACATGGTTATCTCTCACTACTTCACTTGCTGGGATGATTTTATTATTTTACATTTTTACATGGGCTATGGATTAACATGATGATGACACATGGATGGATCTCACTACTATGATTAATTAAGATGACTTTACAGATTATAATTTTTTCCTAGGTTACAAACTAGTGAGATGATGACATGTGGATAGATACCACTACTTCACTTTCCCATATGACTTTGTGATTTGTAAACTTCTTCTTGGGGTCTAGGTTAGTGGGATGATGACATGTGGATGGGTCTCACTATTATACTTGTCTATATGAATTTATGACTTGAAATTTTATGTTTATGATTTATATTAGTAGGATGATGACATGTGGATGGGTCTCATTATTCTAGATAATTAAAAAAGTTTCAAAATTTGCATAAGACAACTACAAAAGGGTGCAATAATGCCACATTGCATGATTTTAATGACTTGAATAGAATAAAGGTTTGTTCAATCGTAAAATTTTGTGGATGGTAAGGATGATGCCATGAAGGATGATCAAGTGAGCTCAGAGACATTATAGAGATGCCATGTAACAAATTAACCATGAAATAATTTTTATGGGATAAAAACTAGGAGAAATTAAACTACGACATAACACCATTAGTTTTGTTAGTTGATTAAAATAAAACATGATATTTAATACATAAAAGAGAATATAATCAAAGATTATATATAATTCATGAATGATTTCTGAGATTTGATTTTCTATATTTTAAGTCTTAAAATAAAATTAGACTTTTGAAAAAAATCTTAGACTTGTACACACTTGATCAATATCAAAATTCCTAAGTTTGATATGGACCATGAATGAATATGTCTTCACAATAATACATCCCTATTTTAATTTTTTGAATTGGGTGTGTTGTCGAACAACAAGATACTACCCTAATACTTATAGCCATTGATATTGATAAACATATATTTTGGTTTCCACACACCTCATTTTATATCAAAAATTCATAGGGTCGCCTTTTTATACCATAAGAATCATCTTTTATCCATTTTATTTATGGTTCACCTAAGAGGAATGTATCACCTAAATAAGTTACTCTCATCATACCCTTGAAAATTGGGTTAATGGGCTACAAGAATATTTTTATCTCTATATTTATTACTCTAAAACATTGGGATAAAACTACTAAATGAATGAAAAATTATATTTGAGAGCTTGAAAAATCATTCAAACCCTTGCCTAGATCACCCTCATAGATTTATTATTTATCATATTTGATTTATAGTCATTAGTTATTTTTTACAAGTATGATTGTTTTATTTGACAAGGTAAAATAAGTAGGTTTTACAAGGATCCTAAAATCTGAGTAT
Organism: Torreya grandis; assembly: GCA_037957365.1. Classification (NCBI taxonomy): domain Eukaryota; kingdom Viridiplantae; phylum Streptophyta; class Pinopsida; order Cupressales; family Taxaceae; genus Torreya; species Torreya grandis. Next base: position 1,344,545 of record JARHVA010003861.1, read on the forward strand.
AAATAGAATTAAAGTAAAATGAAGTAAAACACAAGGGATGAAAAACATAGTATGGTAAAATTAAAATAAATAACTAAAAACTAGTATAGAAGACAAAATAGATAAAACAAAATAAAAAATTACTCAAGAAGGGTAGTTTTCTCCATGAGTGCCATACTAAAATACTTATCCTCCACCCTCTCCATTGGCCTATTCCTAATTATCTTTGATCGAGTCCTATTAATTAGTCCTTATACAACATAATTTGGCATAATCATTCTCATATTCTTATAATTGTGCTCCTTATTTAATGAATTCTTGAGGGGATTCACATTGAGGGGTTTGAAGGACAATTTTGGAGTGTGGACCTCTACCATCCCAACATATCGTTTATGGGTAAGAACCTCAGTATTATTGTGCTATGAAAATGTATATAGAATTTTTATGGATTCCATATTTATGGAGTTCTAATCCTTTATTATATTGGCCAAACCAAGTCTTGTTTCCTAAAGTTTACAATTAGAACCCTCCAATTGTTTTTTATTCTTCTTGATTACCTCAGATAAGGGGGCCTTTACTTTTTTAAAACATTATAAAAAATTCCCTTCCTAAAAAATAATGGGTTTTGGTTTGTTTACTATGAAATACAATGGGATTTCCCATGTCGTGCTCTTAGAAATGGGGCTTGTGGGGAAAGGGCTAGGAAGATGTCAGTGAGAGTCCATGGTTGGGTCTTTATCAAGGGAGTCCTCTTCCATATAAGACCATCCCATCAAGAATCATTTCTCATGTAGGGTCTTTCCATATTTTAAAATCAAGAAAATAAGTCCTTGATGGATGATATTGTTCACTTCATTCATTGGAAAATCAAGGGCTATGTTTTCAAGATACTTTAACAAGTAGTAGGGAAATTTGATTTTAAAACCTTGAAAATGGAAAAGAATCAGAAAGTGGTGTGAGAAGATAAGAGAAAATTTACCTTCCAAAGTAAGGTATTTCATGGATTTTAAGCACACCTCCATCCAACACCTTGATAGGTCCATCTACAAAAAAGACCTTATTATCAAATTTTAGAGTCTTATTTATCCTAAATAATCATTACATCAACTCCATTTTATTTGATTAATATTTAAAAGCTTTAGACCCCTCATAGGATATTCCAATTATCTCACCGATCCATTCCTTAGTAATAGTGATTTTAATACCTCTTATCTCCACATTTATTTTATTCCATGATGCAATAAAATCCTTTGTGAGGTATGCATCATGTTTGATGATTATCTATATGTATTCCACCAAGCTTCCCTTGCACAACTTATGCCAAACCTTCTTACTAAAATGAACCTCTGATCATGAAGGCATATTGAGCATGTCTCCATCTCTTTCCATTATATGATTTCCTATGGGAAGAGTGTTTAAATGGTGCTCAGGTTCCACATTTTTCTAGTTAAGCTTGTGGTTTATGACATCAAAGAGAATTAATAAAAAAAATTCACCCAACTTGGAACAATAAACTTATATGTGGGACTATGATTTATTGACATGATTTTTATAAACCAATGAGTTAGATGTGGTTTTCATTCATGTGATCACCACCATCGTACCCTATGATATAATAGATTCATTTTAAATTGCCTTGGTGATGTGTGATGGGATGCAATTGCTATCATGATAGATAGACACAAGGGGGATTTTGATTCCATAGTTGGCTAATAAATCAACCACCCTATTTACTTCTTATTATGTACAAATGATGGTAGGGTTTGATAGATCCTTGATTAGGCCCCTAAAATAATCAATGAGAGATTTAATGGTGTGATAGGGGGTGGTCTTACTAATAGGGTCTCAAGGATGTTAATAGAATCACCTTTAATGATAACTCTTTCCACTTTGATTTGAGTATCAATCTAAATACCCCAGAGTTTTGATTTGGATTTGGCCACATGATTAGTTTAAATCCTCATGGGGATATCATATGTAGTAAACATTTTCTTAGATAAGTTCTTGATAACCCCTCCTCCACTTGCAGGACCTAGATTTCCCTTTGAAATAACATCAAAATTAAGCTTTAAACAATCATATGGCAATGGCTTCCACTTGACATTTTTTCTCATGGAACCTTTAGTTAGAGAGATGACATTATGATCCATATCCCATTCACTGAAAAATAATATGTTCAGTTGCAAAACTCAATTTTTTGTCTATGGGTAGGAACACCCTCCAATATTAAATAATGTCTTGTTAAAGCCAAGAGAAGACCACTTTAGGGAGGTGTTTTTTTTGAAAAAATACCATTATTTTAGCCTTTCCAAATGACCTAAAACCAATCAAGGAAGGGTAGAGACCAAATATTAAAAAGGGATGGGAGAGACTAGGGTGGACTCCATTGAGAAATGAGGTGTAAGATTGTATCGGGTTTGACCCAAGATAATTTAAAGTTGGCCAAGAACTAGTCTAGGATGCATGAGCTAAATGATAAACATAAGAATAGATGATGGACCAAATCTTCTACATCCCTATAGAGGGTGCATCTAATTAGAAGTATGATCCCTCATTTGGATAAATTATCCACCATGAGTCTTTTATCCTAGGCTACCAACCAGATGAATAAATTAATCTTGGTGGTGATATTATTGATCTGTAGGGTCTTCTAATATTCCCAATCATCATCTATATCAAGGTTAGATAGGTGAATAGATGTTACCAAGTACTTCCCACTATCTTCATCCACCTAATAAAGGTAGTCTTCCTTGGGGAATATGGGAATGCAAATTTGGTAGAGGGAAGAATTAAGGTCTTAGACCACATGGGATTCCTTTGCATTATTAATTTAAGATTAATTGATAGTAATATGATATTTATTTTTTACATTTTTTATATTTAAATTGATTGAAAATATCATGGATAGTCAATTTTCCTTGTTCTATACCAATATTATGCCTTTTAGTTATCATAATTAATTGACAAATTGTAATAAGCAAAAAATTATGGAATAAGCATATGTTGATGATTATAATTTTATTGATATAATTATGAATAAACAATTTTATTTTCTTAGAAACTTTGGAACATGAGTCCATAGAAATTAATTCACCCCTATATTTTTATCTAGCCACATCTCTAGATTAACCTATGGATTTACCTTTAAATTGATATAGCTAAGAGGAATCTTCAATCAATATCTCTCCATGAATCCATTATCATAACCATGAAGATAATGCTTTGCACAAAAAGAAATAAACTATTTACTATCCACTCTATTCTATATCAAATAATTTACAATCGAGATGCAAAAATAGGTAGATGATATGAGAATCATAACCATCCCATACTTGTGGGACTAACTTCCACAATATAGGTGGAATTAATACATATCCCTATCATCCTCATGAATGTGGGATAAACATATCTAGCTAAATAAAACCTAAGAAAACAAAATATTAAGAAATTAATATTCTAGACCAACACCCCCCTTAGGCATAGCTTAGGTGGGTTTAATAAAAGATGTAATGTGAAGCCATGTGTCCCTATTGATGCCAATATAGAGCATCAAAATACATGGATGTTGAGCCATTGTAACCACCAAGTTAATGTAAGAATGATCTTGAATATGAGGACATGAATATGACCACTAAACTCCGTAATATTGGATAAAATGATGAACCTGAGGAATCAATGCTTAATACGCTCCCTAAATATTGAACTAGGATAAGATGGTAATGAAGTCTTTGAATAAACTTGCTAAAAATATTTGAGAAGTAAACATAAAAATTGGTAGGGATGCCACACTACACTAGTGAGGATGCCACATTGGTGGATATATAACACGTGTCACTAAAAAAAGGTCACCAAGAATACCATGGAAACAAGTAACAATCCTCATATGGGTTATAGAAAATAAATTTCCTAAATAATATAGCCATATACAAAGGATAAATCCCAAAAACACTCAAAAAGTGCAAAATATACATATAACTCTGATAAAGTGGAAAAAATAAGAAAACTTGTAGGAAAAAATACCCCCAAAAGAGATAAAAAATAAGAGAGCTAGTAGGACCACCCTAATGATGATGTTGAATTATTCCATACTCAAATTTCTCAAAAGTAACAAAGGAACTCAATTTTCATGAGTGGTCTGAATACACTACTCTATCACAATAATGACTACACTAGGATTCATCAGAATAACTCCATCAAGAAGAATGCCAGTGGTGATGAAAGTTTAAAAGAGAAATATTTGATGCAAGGGATACTAAACACGTAAGAAGCAAGATCTACACAAATAAATCTTAATAAGATGGCCCTAGTGGTGATGGGAGAGTTTGGCAACTAAAAAGGTAAAGGGTGCACAAAAAAAAGTTACACACTCATGAAGGTAGACTAGGTTGAAACAACAAACCCCCATGGCAATTTATAATTTAGTGCAAGGACAATATATCCCATACATAAAACATCAAAATAAAAAATAAAGATATTGGGATTCACCAAAATAGTTATAAAAAAGGAGACTATCAACTTGTTAAAGAAGCCATCAAAAATCATGAGAGTTTTTCCAAAAACAAGGGAGAAAAATATGTATCCATAGAAGAAGGTAAGGAGATAAGAAAGGGGCCTTGATGGAGACATGAAATAAACTACAAGTATGTCAAAGTGGAAATATGCAAACTAGAATAGAGCATGTCATGTTCTAATATAAGAGTGTGGTAAATGGTGAAAAAATCCATCATGAATGCAAAAAACACAACTGAATGGATTAGCTGAAAAAAAATGACAACCTAAAAATTACATGTAAAGGGACATTAGACTCACCCAAAAAATGCATTTGAGATAGTGCAAAGTGCAAATATTGGCATAAATAGTATAATGTGGGATAATAAGGGGCAATACTAGCCAAAGTGCATGCAAATAAGACATTGATTATAGTAAAAAATGCAACAAAAAATTTCAATGAGAGAACAAAAGCAAAGAATGAGAAAAGGAGATTTTTATTTTGCATGTGAGGGGGTTTGGCCTCATAACAAACTAGACCTTACCCACCATCTTTGATAAACAAGATTTAGAAATGGGATCAAGAAAATAATAATATTTTAAAATGTCATTATATCTCCTAAATAGCTCTGAATATATTGTTTTATAAAAAATAACTAAAAATACTTGCCACCATTATATGTTTAACCCCATCTCAAAAAATGTCTCCCCATGTTAATAAATCCTACCTTACAATGTCAACCAATCAAATTCATCAAGACTTACAAATAAGGCTAATAAGGCCATGGAGACAATTAAAAATCCTCATATGGGTTCTAGTAAACAAAGTCCCTAAATAAGATACCCATATACAAAGGAAGAATCTAGAAAACACTAGAAAAAGTGCAAAACATACATATAACTCTCATAAAGTGGAGAAAAATGAGAAAACTTATAGGAAAAACTTTCCCCCAAAAGCCCCACTCCCCCCCCCCCCCAAATATGATGCTTAAGTAGTCCATACTATTAATAATCAAAAGTTACAAAGGAAATCAATCTACATGAGTGGTCCAAATCCATTACTCAATCACAAAAACAACTGAAACTTAGCTTCACCATAATAACTTCAATCAAAAGGACTATCAATAGTGTCAAAAAATGTAAAAGATTACTACTTGGTGTAAGGGATAGTCAACACCTAAAAGGTTGGATAAACACCACACCCCCCAATACTACTAACTAGGTAGACCATAGAAAAAAGGTATGTATGAGTGGTCTAAATCCACTACTCAAACATCAAAAAACTTGACACTGTATGCACCATAATAGCTCCATATCATGCTGAAAGAGACTATAGAACTATAGACGAAGATAAGATGATACTGAGATTCACTAGAATAATTACACTTAAAACTATGGGAGATTGTCAAATGTAAGAAAATGGTGTTTAAAATACATATATAATCTCTCAAAGAAGGAATACCCAAGTGGTGATGGGAGAGACAAGCAATTGAAGAATTAAAAAGATGCCTAAAATAGGGCACACAAATGTATGAAGGTAGAGAAGGATGAATCAAGAAACCCCCATGACACTTTATCAATCAGTATAATTATAATATATCCCAATAAACACTAAATGAAAATGAGGAAGACACTAGGCTTCACCAAAATATCTCCAAATAAGGAGACTATCGACCTATCAAAAAAGTCATCACCAATAATTAGAGTTGCTATAAAAAATAAGAGAGCGAAAATGTGTCTCCATAGAAGAAGGAAAGGTGCTAATAAAGGGGGACTTGATGGAGACATGACACAAACTACAAGTGTGTATAATTGTCGAATGCCAAAAAAATGATAACTTATAAAGCACATGTAAAGGGATGTTGGACTCAGCTAAAAATGCATCGGAGATAGTGGAAAATGCAATGGTGAACAGAGAAGCAAATCCCCATAGACATATGAAGGTAGACAAGGCTAAAATAATAAATCCCCCATTGTTATGGTATATCCCACCCTCAAATTTGGTACTTTATATTTTAGTGAAAATTTTAAAAGTAAATAACACCAATAGATCAGCCATAAAAAGCATACACTTTTGGAAAACATAGAACTCAATTTTGAGATACAAATAAAAAGAAATAGTTTTTACAAGGTTATCCCATCATAAATGGGTCAAAAATAAACATTACACCAAAAATATTAAATTCTTATATAAAATTAAATTATTTATACCATATCTATAAAAAGTGGATTTAAATGAAATTTGTAAGAAAGGAAAAGAACAATGTTTCACATAGATCAATCTTTCACGCTTATTTTTCACTTTAAATACATAATTTGATTTTTTTCCCTTGATCATGCATAAAATATCATAGAAAAACAAAATTTAAGGGTCAACTATAGAGCCTTGTATCTACTTAGATATTGATCAAAATATTTATTATGACTTCTTTCGAGAAACCTTTTGAAGTCCTCTTTCCATCAATGAAAGAATTTTCTAAATTAGAAACCTATGTGAAGAGAAAAATGATATATAAGATAGTCATGAATTTTTGAAAAAAAAAAAAACTATTGTAGAAAAGTAGGTATCTTTAGTCATGGGCCTAGTTAGGTGCTTAATTAGTTGTCTAGGTCAGATTTAGGCTAGTTCTAGTGGGACACAAAAACTGACTAATCTTATGGCACTCAACATTTGACACTCGATTGTACTTGCATCACTTTACATAAGACACAAGCCTTATGTTCTCACTTGAAGCACAATAGAGAAGGGATTGGTTTATATGTTGGGCTATTTGTGCCATGGTATAACTCTATCCTTCAGGGATTTTGGATAGTGCAATAGTGGTGGTGCATTCATGGGTGCAAGGTATTCGACAATGGGGAAAATTGACTCTCTATCAAGTATAAGTGGATGTGATTTAGGTAATTGTCTCCATTATCACAATCCTTTGGTAACTTTGGATTAACAACATTTAGGCACTTGAGGGTTCACCAAGTATCTAGTTGAAGGACTTAGGCATAGGTCTCATTGCAAGGCATAGGATCTTACCCATACTAAGAACATTTCTTATATCAGGCATGGGAGTCCTCATGAGCTATAGGTAATCCATAGATGAGGTAGGTTAGAAAATCATGAAATATCAACATAAATATTATAGACTTAAGAATTCAATCCATTAAAATTTTCATAAGGTTTTCATCATTAGCAAAGTTCAACAACAATACATTTATATAACTAGAAATTGAATAAATGATTGTCTTGAGCTACTAAAGGCCCAAAGGCTCATAGGAAAGATTGGGTATTACAATGGGGAGAATCAAAGCCATATTGAACTAAGATATTAACTATTAGTCTTGAGCATAATGTCTAGAAACAATCCACCAGGGCTTCTCTACTCTCAATCCTCTCCCCTTTTTGTAACTAGAATTAGCTTACTTTTATAGAGCTTTAGAGCATCTTCAAATCATGGGGAATGGAACACATTAATCACTGAGCTAGTGAGGTACTCATTATAATGACTCCATTATGTTTAATTTAAAGATTCATCATTATCTTGAGTGCCCACTTTCTAATAAATATTGAGTCAAAAAGGTGTTTTTTGGCCACCTACCAACAAACACCACTAGATGACAAAATAACAATCATGATAAGTGATTACATCATACTTAAGTGTCTACTATGTTAGTGTAAATTATATAATTAGATGGATTTGAGGCCCAATATTACACCATTAAAATTATTATTCCATCCTCAAACTAACATTCATGTCATTTAGGTGTGAAAAACTTAGGTGCATGCTCCTTGAATTATGCTCTAAAGTCTTCAAAACCTTGAATTATGATCTTGATTTCTTCTATAATTCTATATTTTTTATGGAGGTGATGTTAAGGGTGAGCATGTAATTTTTATCCAAATCTTTCTGAAAGGCTTGTAATCTTTCATTCACCTTTGTTACACCTTCATCAAGGATCTCTTCTTACTCATAGACCTATAATGCATGGAAGAGTTGTTCTAGGTCTTGCTCTTGAGTCTTGATTTAGGTGCTCATAATGTTAACCTACACCATTATCTAAGTATGCTCAACCCTACTCATAGGGTATGCCTATGCCATTAGTGCATCCTTCTCCATTTTAACCTTTTTGAGGCATGCATAAATGATAGATGCCTAGGTGGAGAAGTTATAAAATATTACAACGAATACTTCTGCACCCTCTTCTATCTTTAAGAAGAGGTTCTCCACCTCTTCAAGTTTTATGGTGATCTCTTTCTTGATGCCAGTGTAAGGCTCATCTTCTTCTTCTATCACTAATTTTACCTTCAATTTTGGGAGCATCTGATCCACTAACACACATACCTCATAAACCTTTGAAAAATTTGAAATGTTGATGCCACCCAAGAGGGATGGCTCAACTTCGTCTATGTGATCAGCTAGTTGTTACAACTTGAATCTTATGGCCTTATTATTTTCCTCTTATTCCAATGCAATCTTCTTCTAGCTAGAAGATATAACATTGTTGATGTTATTTCATGATACTTTGGAAGCCACTTAGAGGAGGCTGTTATTCAACCTTACTGGCTTCATTGCATGGGGGTTGACAAAAAGTGAGTCCTTCACTTATTAGTTGGTCTATGCTAAGGATTAAATTCTATAGTCCCTTGAATTGAGGCTCATCCATATAAATATTAAAGGCAAAAAATAGTTTTTGGTGCATCAGTATCATAGTAGATCTTAGGGACATGTACTCTATCATGTAGTAATCTTCATCTATGAACCCCTTATACACCTTCGTCTCACAGGCTCATATCAACTTCTTCCTCTTGGATGGCCAAATCCATTTACTCTATCTCTTTTTCATTGGAGGTATCACATTATTCAATGTGTTTCCCTAATATGTCTTATTCCTCTAGCAAGGTTTCTTCCTCAAACTTATCCCCTTCCTTCAATAGGGGTTCTATGCTCTTTTTTTGATTTTGTAAGGTGCCAATATTACCTTCTTTATTTCCATATGCCCCTTCCCTACTTGGGCATGCCTATGGTTTAGATTCATGTACTATGCTACTGGGGGCACTAAGTGACTCTACTACTTTATCCTTTATGGGTTCCATACTTGTGACTACCCTCTTTTCTTCCATTTCTCTCCTGTCCTTTTCCTTATTGACCTTCTTATTCTCCACCTTCCTCTTCTTTACTAGTGAAGTCGTCTTCTCCTCCTCAACCCTTATATCCTCAATCTTGGCATTATTTATCCATGATTGGTTCATGCCTTTGGCCTTTATGGTCTACATTTTTTGATGTAACTCTAGTTCCACTTCTATATGGTACTTACTAAGGCCCATTTTATCCATTGGTGCCTCTTTTCCTCCTCAATTTGTGGAGGTTACATTATGGGTTCTAAGGTTGGGGTGCTTGATGGTTATGATTCCCCAAGTGAAGTAGCAGTGATGCCTTGGAGATCCCCATGAATTTATTTAGTTTTGGGTTATTCCTCTTTTTATTCTTCTTAGATGATATACAATTTCATCCCTCCTCCTTATTCTTCTTTTTCCTCTTCCTCTCACACCTCTTGCACTTCCATCTTTGATAAGCTTATCACGGGCATCACCACTAGCCCCTTGGAATTTTTATTTTCCCTTGGCTTGGGTGATGTAATACTTTGTGTGAAGACCACATGATTATTATGTGGTACTAAGGGGGTAGCTTCATCTTCAGAGGCGATCTTCAATCAAAGGTGCTCTTTTATTTCCTCTAGGTTTTCTCCCTACTTCTTAGTAGGGGATTTGCTCGATGCTACTAGCACAAACTCACCTTATTCTTTAACTTAAATGGGGATGTCATCATATTTTTTTTTGGGTGCACCCTTCTTCCTTGGATTCATCTCACATAAGAGCTTATATATGTGCCCAATGATGACTTCTCTTTTTAGGGGATAGATGTCAGTAGAATTTAAATTATCCTCCTCATCTTTAGTTTCTTTGCTCCTTAGGCACACATATTATTGCCTTAAACTACATATTTTTTCATGCATGATCTTCACTGGGATATCCACCTATTGTGTGTTGGGGATTCTTTGTAGTTATTCTCTAAAGTACCTAGATGAAAATGCATAATGCATTTTTAGTTAACTAGAGTGATTCCTATTTATGAGTACCAACTAAATGATGCTAAATTGTTTCATAAAAATTAAAGTTTCCATTACAAATAATATATAGGGGAGTTTATCTAGGATGCACCATTATTCTCTGAATGCTCTAACATACCATGCATATCATCCCATTTTTTAGGTTTTGTACTTTGAGGTGAAGGTAGCAGGGTAAGTGTAGTTCTGGTATTTCAGCATTGGGGAGTCATTACACACTAAAAAGACCCACAAGTCATCCTCATCATCATCAAGAACATCAATCTCTTCCATTACAATCAAGATCAATATGGACCCCCATTAAAATGTATCTTGTATCATATGACATTTGAGTGTGTTCTTAATTATATCCTCTATGATAAACTTGGTGATGTTGAATTTTAACCCCTACACCATGTGGTATGTGATGTACAAGTAGGTATTTGTTACATCCACCCACTTTGAACTCACCAAGCATGTAACTATCCTCATATTAGAATAATTAATGTCCTTGATTAGGAAAATGAATCCTCCTTTGTAGTAACCTAGGAGTTTATTGACCCTTTTAACTTTGGTGTCATCTACCATCATCTAGTAGATATCTATTCCAAAACATGGAAGTATAGTGATTTGGTTGATAAGGTTTTTAAATAACCTTATGATCCTCCTTGTAAACTAGAATTTTTCCTTGTGGATGTGTGAGAGGAGGAAATACACAATTTTCTCTAGCTTTCTAAAACTTGGAAAGTCATAGAGTTACATCATGTCGATGGTCATCAGTTTATCCCAAATTGAGACATCAAATAAATCTATGCCTTTTGGAGTCTTTTCACCTATGTCTAACATCCATTATTGCATTAGGTTATTCTCATTGGTGAAGGTTTGGTGGTTGTATTATTTTAGGTGATAGTTGTGTGAATGATACCAAGTTGTTTTCATCAACACCTCTTTGGGAATCTACATGTCCTAGTAGAAAATATTCTCAAACACTTTTGGATCAATTTGGGTGATGCTCACCCATTATAAAACTGACTCATGACTAAAAAGATAGTGTCTGATGGTGCAAGTGATACCTTATTACCGATATAACTTTAATTGGTTATCATTGAAATGCTTAGGGGAAATTTCACCTAATATGTGTAGCTTACATGTGCCAATCTCTAAGATGTTGTGGATGACATATGGGCCTAACCACCTTATCTTCATCTTTCCTAGGTGATTGATATACTTGGAATCATAGAGAAAAACTAGTGCCCCTTATGTTAGAACTTTGTGTTTGATATGCTTATCATGTTAGAGATTCTAATATGATTTTTCTATCTATTGGATCTAATTTACTTGGGCACACACATCATATAAGTGATATAATTACTCTAGCCTTTAATTTAGTTCCTATTGGTCATGTAATCAACTAATGTGCATGGTGTGTAATGATGAAACCAAGAAATCCATCGATAGGATTACCTCAGCACCAAACACTAGTTAAAATGGTGTAGCCTTATTCAGGCACTTGTAGGTTATGTGATATGCCAATAATACTATCGACACTTGATCATCCCAACATTTTTGACCCACATTACATATATTCATGAGGCACATCCCTAGGATCTTGCTAAATGTCTCAGATATTCTATTTTATTGGGGATGATAAGGCATTATCTTATGATGTGCCACCATGTATTCTATTAGCATGATGCACATAGTTTCATTAATGAAGTGTGTACCAATATCTCTACTCAAGATGAGTGGGTACCCATAGTGGATTATGATGTTCTCCCATATGAATCTTATGGATATGGTGGATATGTAGTTTTTGGTTGGTGCAACATCAGACCATTTAGTGAAATAGTCAATGGATACTAGAATGTACCTTATGACTATGCACTAAGCTATGGGGGTAATGAGTCCAACAAATTCAATGGCACATTTATCAAATGGTGATTGGGAAATAATGGGGATGAGAGGAATCTCATATTAGTGGTTGGGATTCCTTATGTGTTGGCATATGTCTCATTCCTTGGTGCAATCTTTTGTGTCTTGAAACAAACTTGGATATCACAAGCCTAACTACAAAACCTTGTGCACTATTATGTATCATGTGTAATGACCTATTTATATCCCTTTTTATTCCTTCTGTATCATGGAGTCCCTTTTATGATCCAAGATAAATCAGTGTAAAACTTCATCTCAACCTAGTTTGTGTAATTCCCCACTAATAAGCTAAAAAGGGGTGGCATGAATTGTGAGTTGTTTCTTTCTTTTGGTTGTCACTATTTGGGGCATAGATATAGTATTAAAATGGTGGATATCTATGCTAAATCCTTAGGGATACACTATATTTTGTAAAGTTATGCATTTGGTATATCATCCTTAATTGGTGTTGCCATAATGCTTGAGTCTATATGAGACAAATGGTTTGGTCCAAGTTTTATTTTCTAAGCTTAATAATAATGGAGAACTAGAATTTTTGAAACAAAATGATACATATGAAAATGCACCCTTGGAGAAAAGGATTATTCATGAGGTACTTAAGTGCCCCATTTTTTGTGAAAAATATGAATGGGGTTGCCAACAAATATTGTATAAATATTTGCAAGGCATAAACCATGGTAAGTGCCTGACACTTGGTTGTAGTATATTTCTACTCTAACTTTGTTAATTTTCTACTAGTGAAGGAGATAAGGTGATCTATTTTAACTTTTTTAAGATTCACCAAGATTACACCAATCACAAAGCTAGAAGCATTGACATAGACATGGAGTGGGGTCATCCAGTTGGAAAATTACAAGATAGGCATGCTAGCCAATCTGAGATTAAAGGTCTCAAAGGCATCTTGTTGTGTTTCACCCCAGTAGAATGGGCCATCCTTGGGAAATATTTCTTCTAGTGGCACCATAATATTCACATAACTACTTATAAATTTTTTAGAATATCCATAGTGGCTAAGAAAGGTGTAAACATCTTTCTATGTGGAAGGAGTCTGGAGCTAAATGATGATTGTAATCTTCACTAGATTGATAAGCAAACCATCCTTACAAATGACATTCCCAAGTAGGGTTCTAAATGGTGTTGCAAAGATAAACTTCTTTAGGTTTAAGGATATCTGAAGCTACCTAAACCTCTCAAAGATTAGGTGTAGGTTATCACAATGGTCCTTAATGAGGCCATACACTATCTAGTCATCTAAGTAAACTTGGAAGAACCTATGGATGAAGTCTTTGAACATGATGATCACCACTCTAGCGAACATAAATGGCACATTCTTGAGTCTAAATGAAATCACATTATAAGAAAAATAACCCCATTCAGTTAAAAAGGTTATTTGGGCTTGTCCTCCTCCTTAATCTAGACCTGGTGGTATCTAGAGAACCCATTAGTGAAGGTTTAGATATCATATCCTATGATGCCTTCTAGCACCTCATCAATGAATGGAGTCAAGAAGGGATCATTGATGCATGTAACATCCAACATTTTATAATAAATGTAAATGCAAATGTGCCTATCTTTATTGATTTTTATTATCATCGAGCTCACCCATTCAGACTCTTGCATAGGTTAAATGACCCCTACAACCAACATTACATCAATTTATATTTTAACCTTGTCATAAAGGTTTAGATTCATTTTATAGGGGTGTTTCTTGATCAATATTATACCATCGATTATCTTTATTCTCTTCTTTCCAAGTGATGGGTGGGTGACCTTCATATCCTTATAAGTCCTAGGGAATAAGTCTTGAAATTCATTCAGAAGGTCTATGATGCATACTAGCTCTGCATCAGACTAATAGGCATCTAGAGTAACCATCTTTGGCTCTCCTTCTATGCTAATGTCTACTTTAATGGTTTTTAGTGGTGTGTCATATGGTTCATTATTCTCTTGGTGTGAGTTCTCAACTTGTTGAGTTACCTTAGATGTATCTATGTAAAGATGAGTGGGGTCTTCTTCATCGAGAGTGCTATCATCTACTTGGCATATGAGTTTTCTTCTAGTGGTCAGTGGTTTCTAGTAGCACTCCTTCCAATTTCATCATCTTCTTCACTCAAATTGTTATTGATCATTTATTTCTCAAATAAATTTGGGAGAGCCATCCCCTTTTCCTAAAACATATCTTTTAGGAGATATTAAAGGATTTTAGTGTCCTCAAACAGTACCCTCTGAATTACTTGTAACATCTTGACTAGTTCAAATATTTGTGAGGAAAACCACTTAGATTTATTAGAAAATGTTTTCCATCATTTGATGAAAAATTGTGTTGTTTCAAATTCTAATTGTTTGTAATTTATGAAATCAAATAAGTTAATTTAAATAAGATCATTAATTTTTAATTCTTGAAGTAATGCATTTAATGTCATCTAAATTAACAATATAATGGTTTTAAGTTGAATATAACAATCTAAAGCATCACCTAAAAAGGTTGTAACTAATATCTTGGTGGAAGCAAAGGTGTTAAGTTTAAACAAATATTTTTATAAATTTCTAAAAGTCTTCAAATTTAAGGATGGATCAATAGATCTATTATAAGTTATGGTTAAAACTATGGCACCTATGTCAATGTTTGCACTTTGATAGACTAGAGGTTCATTTTATGTGTTTAATAACTTTGTTAATAAGTGAAGGTTGTGGTGTTAGGTTACCATGTTAATTTATAAGGTGGGATGGGGAGGATAATTAGGTTTTTATGATCCCCATTGAGTAGGTTGAGGTTGATTTTGGAAATGATAACTAGTTTTTCATTTACATCATTTAGTTGGCACTATTATTTTGAAAAATAGCAATATGATTTAATGTTTATAGTAACAGTTGATTGGTGTTAATGATTTTTTTATAATATAAGTGACATGGGATAAATTATAATTATGCAATACATTAATATTTTGAGATTTTCTAATATCATGAGATGCACAAGTAATTGTATGGATTTGAGTATTAGTGTGAGAATTTTGAGTAGACCCACAAAAAATCACACCTGCCATGTTTAAAGAGATGATTAACATGAAATATGAAATAATTCAAGATGATGTCATGATACTATGGGGAGGAATGAGAGAGGGAGAATATATGTTATAAGTTGTAAAATGACTTTCCCCAACTCTTATATAACATCTTGGTGAAGGTGAATGGGGTTCTCTAAAATGAGGTCCCATCATGAGGTTATAAATAACTATGGGATACTTATCTAATGTTGAGAGTTTTCATTAATGAATATGATAATTTCAACCTAAACTCAAGATCACTTTCATCCTCTCAAATTTATAGGAATAAAGGATTGAGGGAAATTGAATAGGGAGGAGTCCCATAGTTGGTAGTTTTAGTGGTAACATGGATATTTTTAAGGTCTAGATTAGCTATGATATTATATGGTAAATGTATCTTAGATTATTTATGAGGATTATTAAATCTCATAAAGTTATTTTTATTTTGTTTTGTAGCTTCATCAAAAAAATGTTGCATGATGAAAAACTGATCAAAACACTTAGTAAGAAATTGAAAGTGTAGAAGTTGAAAATTAATGAGATTAAGCTAGTCAATTTGCTTAGACAAACAAGATGACAAAAAATTATAAATAAACTAGTTGAGATTGTCAGTATATTTGGGAAAATATGAAAAAATAATATTCTATAACTAGACTAGGTCGAGTTGGTAAAGCCAGTTTTAAAATCAAGCAAACATAATAGTCTATGACTTGAATACGTTGAGTTGGTCATTATAGTTAAATAAAATAGTATATAAATGGACTATGATCCAAAACTTGAAATATTTGGATGAAATATAATTCAATAAACAAGAAAAACATTATTGTAATACTGATATCTCTGGGAAGAGATGTTTTATTGATCAAATTTGTAGACCAAAACATATGCCTATCTCTAAGAAGAGATGTCTAAATTCCATTCAGGTTACATATTAATTTATAAATATTTTTAAGGTAGGATGAGGATGTGGAAGGTCACTAATCTTGAGGGAGATTAAGTGGTTTGACTTCCATGATTTACAACAATACAAAATTTGAGGAATTACTATCTTTAGAAACTAACTATTTTTAGATTGCTCTACTAAAATTGAAATTTGGGGCATTTCAATTTAAGTTTTAGGGTAAAAATAAAATAAGTGGAAATCAGTGCCATCTCATAATTTTCTCCTCATTCTTAGCTTTCCAATAATTCAAATGGGGAGTCAAACAGAGCTATGGTGTAAAGTTATGGCTCCCAAAAGTTTTGCCACCAATTAGGGTAGAACCATTACCTGAATTGTCACTTAAAATATTTCTTAGATCATTCTTCCCTCCTTGAAAATAAATGGTCCCCATTGCATTAAGATTTGTGATTTAGTGTGGTATTTGTATTTTGATTTGATTCCTGATGCATACATGGAATGGACTGTGCTTTGTGGAACTGTGCAAGGCCTAATTGTTCACCATTTTTATTTGACCATCAGTCTATGGATGAAAGGCCATGAAATTTTTTAGATTGGTATCTATTTTCTTCTATTATTGTGTTGTTTATGTAGTTTGGATTCTTGTGGCTTAACCACCATGAGAATGAATTTCTTCACACTAATCAAAGAGATAAATGTAGAATGTGGTATCTCTAGCATCTTATAGCATCGTGTTCCAAGAGTGGAGGTGATCATTTGAGTTATTGATTCATATATTCCATGTTGATCATACATGAATGGTTGACCAAAGAGTATATCAAAAACATCTAGATTGACCACATTAAATAGGACCTCATCTTAGAAAGGTTGAATTACATATGCGAGAAGACATTGGTGGGTGACATGGAGGTTTCTTCCTAAACTCAACCCTCCAATACTATATGGATTTGGGTGAGGCTTCATGGATAGATTTAATATTTTCACAACATTAGCAGAGATTAAATTTTTTGACTCCCACTATCAAGAATGAAATGTAGAGGCTTACCTCTCACCCATAACTTAGAGTGAAATAACCTTTCCTTGTCATCTAGCCTCTCTTCATGGGTCTATGATGAAGCAATGATGGAATCAGGTTTAGCATCTACAATATTTTCTTCAACCTCTTTGACTATAGGGTGTGTATGAGGTAGAGTAGTAGATGTTGAAGATTGTGACTAAAAAATAGGGACTTGATGGCTCAAAATTCTTCTTTAGAGTGTGTTCTATATTGTGGTAATCACACCATTTCCAAATATTCCCTTCCTTTTGCTTCCAATTTTGGCCTCATGTTTGACCTTCTTTATCACTTTTCCATTTTGTAGGCTGACTCTTTATACTCATTCTTCCATTTTTCTGCTCAATCTTCACCATGAACTTGTATGCCTCCCCAAGGGTTTTCAAATTGAAGAGTTACATCTCCCCCCATATATACCATTGTAGTCCACCATGATAGTTGAGAACCTTGTGTTTCTCACTTTACTAGATGCCCAATCTCATAGATGGAGAATGAAAAATGTTAATGTAATCTTAAACAGACTGCTCCTTACCTTGGAAAAGTTGTTGCCACTCTATATATAGATCATCATATGCTCCAATGGGGTAGTATTCTTCCTTTATAGCTTCTATGAAATCATCCCAAGTAGGTTCTACCTCAAGGCCAATATCATCTATACTAAATCTCTTCTTGTAACTTCTTACCAGTTTTTGATAGGCAATGATGCTTTCAAAAAATCAAAAGTGATATTCTCTTTATCGGTGAATATATTTATAAAAAATAGGAAGATAATTGATCCAACCAGTTTTCTGCTACATCATCATTAATTTTTCCTTCAAATGTAGTGACATCAAAATTCACTTGAACCTTGAAGGGTGTTGGGGCACTGAAAGGATGTGGGGGTGCAGATGAGGAGCTAAAATTTTCCATTTAGATTTGTTGGAGAATTTGAGTAAATTATTATAGAATATTTGCTTGCTAATATTGGAGGGCTTCATTCACATTTCCTTGAAAGGATCAGATGTCTCAGTGTTGTTTGTCATTTGAAGTTGTTTGGAATGAATAGGTGGATAGTTTGGAAGCTCTGTTGTCTTTCACCCAAGCTTCTTGTAGCCTGGCCTCATCCTCTAGGTCATACACTCTCAAGACAAACCACTCTCATAATACTGATCCAAAACTCAAAAGATTTGATTAAAAGATAATTCAATAAATAAGAACAACACAATTGTGATAATGTTATCTCTGAGAAGAGATGTTTTATTGGTCAAATTTATAGACCCAAACATATGCCTATCTTTGATAAGAGATGTTTGATTTTTATTTTAGGTTACATCTTCGTTTATACATATTTTTAAGGTAGGAAGAGGATTTGGAAGGCCACCAATATTGATGGAGATTAAGTGGTTTGAATTCCACAATTTACAATAATACAAAATTTAAGGAATTACTATTTTTAAACTACACTACTAAAATTGAAATTTTGGACACTTCCATTTATTTTTCATGGGTAAAAACCACTAAGTGGAGATAAGTGACATATCATGATTTTACCCTCATTATTATCTTTCCAAGGGTTCAAACGGAGAGTCAAACGGAGCTATGGTGCAAAAGTTATGGCTCCCAAAAGTTTGGCCACCAATTGGGGTAGAACTGTCGCCTAAATTGTCACCTAAAATATTGCTTGAATCAGAATAGGCCAAGATGGTTGAAATAGTTAGAAATGTAATAAAACATAATAGTCTAAAATAAATTTTAAATGGTTTGAATCTAGGATATTTAATTATAAATACATAGTAACAAAGCAAGCACATAATCAACTAGGTCGAGTTGGTCAATCTAGGTGAAACACACAACACAAAAGTTGTAATAATGATAGATAATATACTCT
The DNA here is from genome assembly GCA_037957365.1 of Torreya grandis. Classification (NCBI taxonomy): domain Eukaryota; kingdom Viridiplantae; phylum Streptophyta; class Pinopsida; order Cupressales; family Taxaceae; genus Torreya; species Torreya grandis. The sequence continues at coordinate 1,363,906 of JARHVA010003861.1, forward strand.
ACAATACAACATAGAGTAACAAACATCAAGCAATAAAAATATAATTTATATGATAATTACTTGTTTAAAAATATCATGAAATTTTAACAGATGTTGTGATTGATAATGTAAGATTTCAAGATATTTACTTGCCCATCAAATAGTGACGACCCAATATTTCAAAGTAGTAACTATGGAGCAAGTGTCTTTCCAATATCCCACTAAACCTATTTTAAAGGGTAACCTAGAAGTAACTTCTTACTACTAACCACTAACCAATGGAAGATAAAATCAAATAGATGGTTAGATTCCCAAGGTTCAGTATAAATTGGAATCCTAGTCATTTTTTAAATACTATGAGGTATGTGGAAACTAAAAAATGTGTTTAGATTTGTATTATAGTTATGGATATTGTGAAAAAACCCTTTTACACAATATCTATAAATGATATACAAGGACTATATAAAGTATTATGTATCCCTTTATGATAGTAACTAAATAGTTATATAACTATTAGTATATACTTTCTAGGGAAAGCCAAACAAAGAAAAATTAAAGTGAAAATCAATATGGTGAAATCTAAGTTGATTTTTTTGTGAAAGGAAATAGACAAGAAGCTAAATTAAAATTAACTTGATTATAATTACTATCAAATATAGGTTAGTGTCTTTTGCTTAAGCTATAAAGTGAAACAAATAGAACCAGATTGAGTAAGTTGATCTACTTAGATAAATTGAAAACACTAAATTATTTAGAGTGAATGTGGTAGATAGGACAATATTGAATAGGTTGATGTATTAGATTTTAATAAATATGATGAGTTATTGTTTAACCTTATCATCTAGGCAAGTTTTTGATATTGTAAATCTAGAAAATAATATTATTGAACTAAATCAAGTCAACTAATCTAGTTAAAATAAATAAAAATTCAAAAATATATAAATGAACAAGATTAATCGAATCCATTTAGTTAGAAATAGAGAGAAAAAAAAGGATTGGATCAATTAGATTGACACAAAATTTTGAGACTAAAAACCCTATGCATAGAAGACAAAATTAGGTTGACAAACCTGAAGAAGATGGAAACCCTACACACAAAGAGATGAACTAGGTTGATGGGTTTGATGAAGTTTAAAAACCTATACATAAAGAACAAAACTATGTTGATAGGATTGAAAAAGTTTAAAAATGAATGCACACACAACATAACTAGGGAGATAAGCTCAATACAATTTAAAAACCTATGCATAGGGCATAAAACTAGATCAACAGACTTGATATAGTTAACTGTAAAATAGAAATAAATTTTTTCAAAGGTTAGATTCATGTTGGTTTCACCAAAATATATGAACATGAAATAAGATATATCTAAAACTTATCCTACTCAATAATATCCAAGTTTAGTGAATGTAATAAACTAACAACCCACTAGAAATAATTTATTATATTGGGGTCATGATAAATTATGGATCCACTAAACCTAAATAAGGTATCCCTTACTCTATAATATCAAAGGAGAGGTTTTCAAGGCCTCTAATCAAATGGAATCATGCAATAAACCTAGCTAGGTATTATAATATAATGAAATGAAATTAGTTAATCGACTAAATAAGAATATAAGATAATCTAATAAATGAACATACAAGCTAATATAGTGCTCACTAAAACTTGTGGCACAAATTAAGAAAATAATAAACAAGCCAAAGTAATTCTATTAAAGACAATATAGAATTAATCTAAGCAAAGAGAGATACAACTCAATTCATTGATTATACAACATCTACTTATTAAAATTAAATAATATGATCTACTTACCTTATTTAAGTGAACCTATCATGCCTCAATATCTCTCTTGTCCAATGATTCTTTGAAAGAGGTTGTTGTGATTTGTAATGATCACAAGGATATATCATCTCTAAGCTACAAGACTTCTCTTATGCATCTAAGACCTCCACAAGATGAATTATACTACTCCAAGGCAAAAACCTAAGCAATAAAATCCTCAAATGATATTATAAGGAGATTTACATATTGTAAGATGGGAAAATGAATTATCCTCTCTTTAGAAATGAATTTAATGGGGTATTTATATCCAAGGATTAACCTTAAGCCCTCTTGAGTATTTTACTAAAAAAGTCAGCTAGGTCAAATTTGTTTAGTAAGAAATAGAGTCGTTAGGCCTCAAATAAGGTTAGTTTGGGTCAATGGAGTTTTGTTATGTGGTTAGATTTCTAATAAGCTCAATTAGGCTGATGTAGTAAGTGAAATAAATAAAAAGGTACTTCAATTAGTTAGGGTATATTTTGGATGATGAATTTCTTAGGGGAGTGTATAAGTGGGTTTTAATTACTTTAGGTGCATGTTTTAGTGGTGTTAGGTAATGGTATAGGGACCAACAATCCTTAAGATCACAAAAGGTCTACCCAACCCTTTCCTAGTGCACCATTTAAGGCATGTACTCAGAGAGATTGATAATTGACGAGTTCTTACAAGAGATAAAACCTTTGTAAATGATAAATTTATAAAATATTGTCTGTATACACACCCTTTCAATCATATTATAGAGTAATATATACATTAAAATGAGAGTTGGAATACAATATTTTCAACTCAAGGTATTTCATTGGTTTTCAAAATGAGACTTGATCACTATCAATTATCCATGAGTTCAACATTTCTCTAAATGCATCAACAAGCACACACACACTTCTCCACTATCAAATTATAGGGAAATTAGATTGAATACTTTTTTATAACTCGTATAATTTCCTTGATCTCTATTCAAATTTAAAAGATGAAGTTTCATATTTTACATATTCAAGTATAGAAAATAATTGCTTTTAGTGTCATTGTTGTAGGTTTTGCATTAAGGCATATTTCATGATAAAGCTTCAAATCAAAATAAAAAGTGTGTATACACATTTAGGTTTAAATATCATGTAATATATTAATTTAACTTTATTACATTATAATAATAAATGATGGGAAAATTTATGCACCAAATTTTATCTATCAATATCTTAACAATGTTTAATGTTGATATCCTTACCTTGCTTAGCCTATTCACCATTCTATAAAGTTGAAATATCTATAAGAGAATTCACTATTATAATAATTTTATTAAAAATACTAAAAAAATCATTTAGACATACTTATTTTATTTGTAAACTCCCATAAACATAGTTCCAATAGTTTATGTCCTTTAGGGACATGACTGCACTAAGCATATATGGTCACACTACAACCTTGTCTATTAGTACAAACTTATCATCTATGCTCTAAAGGCAAATTTTTAAAAAATAAACAATTTTTTTTAACCACTCCTATGATTTTATAAATTTATTCCAATGTAAATGCTCAAAATATTCTTCTATATAACCACATCAAGGGTTATTTAAATATATCTAGTAATCCCTTGGAAATTCTATTGTACATTGATAAAAAGAGACATTTCTTCTAACTCTAATTATAAAGGATTATATTAGTCATATAACAATTATAAATATGTATTATCAAGGGTAAATGGAAATAATTTTAAAGCCTTAAAACCAATTTATATAGTCTAATTGATCTAGTAATATCAATATTCACACACTCACTCTGTGAGGGACTACATCAGCTTGAGGCCCTTTTGGGACATGTAGAAAAAAATTATATCACATGGGATTTTATTAGTGTATATCACTAACCATATTAACCACTTTAGAATTTAATATATATTTTTCATGTGTAGGATCTAGGGTTTATAATTTTTATGTATTTTGTGAGACAAAACATGACACATAAAAAACTAGTAAACGCTCACTGACATGCACACACACATACACCTAGATATGAAAATTAGTCACAGATTCAATCAGGACATGGCCAAAGTCAATAGATAAGGCTAAAATACATTATTGTCCTCATAACATAACCTTATACTATTTCATTTTAAATTCCTTATTTCTATCATGACATAGTTGTCATATATTTTGAGGAGGATTCCAACCATAGTTAACCTACATAGTTAGTAATAAATTGGATTAAGCTAAGTTCACATATCTTATTTTATTTGATATTTATAACTCATTTATAATTCTATAAATGATGTATTTTACATTTAGATATGTATATTTTTGTAGATCTAAATTAATTTTCAATACTTTGTATGTTCTTAGTATTTCATTGATAAATTAAAAAAACAAACAATAGTATTTAACGTAAACAAATGTAAATATTTAAAAAATAAACTTACCATAAACATAAAAAAAATATCAACATCAATAAACCTAGAATATAAATGACTTTAATTCAAATTATTGATCTCTCACCTTCTTGTATCTTCTACCATATTACTAGTGACAAGAGTATTACTCACCACCATATTTTGGTAGTGCAATGTCTCTAATGCAACAAAATAAATATTTGTAGGCCAAATTTCCACCATGGAAAAAGGTACACAAAATTTATTAAACCCTATTGTATCATCCACCTAGTCTTCGGTGGGGCAATTCATGCCCACTGCCCTCAGGTATTGAGATGTGGATTCTCTAATGTATGCCACACAGTCCAAGCATGTAATTATGATTTTATTCATTAACCAACATCTAATATAGACCATTGATTGGTTATAGAGTTCAAGACTCAATCTAGTTATATGCGTAAACAACAGGGGAATATAATTATATTCATCTTCCACAAGTAAATGCATACATTCGATTAGGTACAGAACATGAGGCTCAGTTTGATATGTATATATAAAATGGATTATATTATATAGGGTGTTTGTTTTTTAGTTACAATTGCCATGTAATAATATTTTTAATATTTTTCCATATTTTTGAAAATTTATGTGGTTATTTATGTGGTCATAAAATTATAATATTTTAATATATTTTAAAGCATTTTTTAAGGTTTGATTAGAAATTTAATAACACTAATATCATTTAATTTTATTTTTATCTTTAACTACAAGATCAAAAATTATTTTGTTTCCTCAAGCAAATGTTAGACACAAAATTTATTGAATTTACTTGCCACTCACCCTTTTGTATATTCCACTTCCTCACCGATGGGAAAATTCATACCCAAAAACCAACCTCAGGCCTTGCGATGTGTCTGCCCTAGTGCATGCCACACATTAAAAACATGGAAATGTGATTTTATTCATTATTCATAATCTAACGTAGAATGTTGATTAGTTATAGAGTTTTAAGACTCAAACCAGCGATATGTGTAATGTAAAGATAAAGGGGAATGGAATTATATTCATCTTACATACGTAAATGTGCACATTCAATTATGTACAAAAGGTGAAGATCAATCCAATAGGTATACATAGAATAGTTTCTATTAGATAAGGTATTTGTTTTAGATAAAGTATTTGTTTGTTTTACATGCATTTTCCATGTAATAATTTTTTTATATTTTTTTCCAATTTTGTGTGATTATTTATACGATCATAAAATTATAGTATTTTGAGACATTTAAAAAAAAAATAGTTATATAATTAAAAATTAATAACAATTATAACATTTTATTTAATTTTTATCTTTAACTAAAAACTTGAAAAGCATTTTGTTTCCTTAATTTTGTATTTAAGTTTACATGTCTCCTTTTTTGATTCAAAACTGCTAACCTTAATTCTTTCTTTGATTACCTAAGTTGGAAGAAAAAATGTTTGAGTGCAATAAACTACACTTATTTTCTTTTATATTTAATTAAATCATTTTTTCCCCTCACATGGGCAATCATGTCACTGGTGGTTCTACTTTGGAAATGCCACGGGATGGAACCAGCTTAAGGTTATTTTTCTGCGAATGGCTTTTGACATTTTGAGTAAACATATGATTCACATTTATAAAACCTTTTATGGAAGTAAATTACTCTCAGTTATAAGGAAACCACAACCACTTTCTTCTTGGATAAATATATATTTTTATTTATTAATTGTATGGGCATGTGAATTATTTTATTAATTGATTGTATTTTTTGTAAATTTATAAAAGAATTTTAAAAAAATAATATGAATGTTTTCATTGGATTTTTTTTATTTTTACATGTGAATAGATTTTTTTAATTTTTAATAATCATTTAATGCACTTTAAGAAAACAAATTTTCATATTTGCAAAAATAAACAAATATCATTAAACTATTTAAATAAAATTATATTAGAAACAAAATAAAATTTTAATTCCAAACCATATTTGATTATTCATTCATATGTTTATATATATTATTGATTTTGAATAACTTTGAATGTATTAGTGTGAAACATTGTTATATTAACTTTTTGTAAACATCCAAACACAATGTAATGGTAAATTTCTTTTCTACCAATATTATATTTGTTATATTTTTATCATTAAAATAATATTAAATATAAGTTAAAAAAATATGTTTTTACAATAAAAATACTTTACTAAATATATTAGTTATTATATAATTTATTTAACTTATGTTATTGCTGTAAATTCATTGATACTTCTCAAAACCTTTAGTGCATATATGTGGGATTATGATTTAATTTATATGAAATCCATATTTTAATATTTTCACGTTACCTTTAATTTTGAAAAAAAACGTGAAAAAAAAAACATTAGGTTATTTTTAGTCAAAGAAGGATTCTTGGTTTAATTTTAACCATTTTGGAGACAATGCATATGTTGAGTTTAGCATCATAGTAAAGTCCTTATTTTAGACCATTTGTTCGGGGGTAATTTTTTCAGGCATTTTTTAAGATTTAAAGGATTTGTTTGAATGGTTTGAATACTTTTTCATGTTTTAAGTTTTATTATACAATTAAAATTGCATATATTACATGACATGGAAAAAACTATACATATATTATTTTTATTTTTAATTTAATCTATAAAAGATACAAACAGATGTAATAACACAAGCAAATATGTTTTTCTTTTATAATTTTTTAATAGTTAATATATAAGATATATGAATATATCATATAACGTTTAATTTTGTACTGCATATATTTATTTATAGTTTTTTTGCAATTATGTAGAATTTTAACTTAGATGGAATTATATTTAATTAGTAAAGTTATTGTGTGAAAAATATGAAATTTTATATTATTTGTGCATATGAAATTATTATTTTTGTATCAATTTTTTTTGAAATGTTATTTTTTGAGTGTCATTGTTGATTGCATGTATGGTTTTATGAGAATAATTGATATAAAAATAAAATAAACAAATAAAAAAAATAAAATAATCAAGATATGTAATAGTGATTTTTAGTGCAAGAGAAATAAATGCAAAGTTTTTTCTATGTTAGTAACTTTAGAAATATCATATAAATAAATTTCATTTGTAAATTTTATCTATTTATTTTTTAACAATTATAATTTTTATAGTTATTGATTTATTTTATTATAAATTAGTAAAATGACATTTATTTTATACCATGGGACAATGTAAAAATAAAGGACTCGTGAGGATGAATTCAGAAAAAACACAATTGTGTACCTTGAAGCAGGGTCTATAAAAGCATTAATAATAGTGATGATTATACTATTTGTTAAGCATTTTATATTCAAAAACATTTTATGTGCTTCATTGTATTTAAGGATTAAAAATATAGATTTTTTTAATGAGATCAAACATAGAATGAGAAAAATAAAGGATAGTGTTCAAACAATTTTTCTTTTTATTCCAATGATTTTTTTGAATTGCATTTATAATTATTTCATGTTTTTAAATTCTATTAGCATTTAAGTTTTGCATTTGCTAATGGAAAAATATAATCCACGTGATCATAGAGTTATTGATATTTAAATATTTATTTTGAATCTAGTTTGAGTATTTCATATTCGTGTATATTACCCATGAAAGATAGCTTTTAGTTTATTTTTCAGTGTACAACTTACTTCATAATATATAAATTTTAAATGAAGGTTTGTCATTGTAATTTATTTCCATTTCTTATTTTATATTTTAATTTTATTTCATGTAAAAACTATACATTTTCTATGTGTATTGATGGTGACTTCCTCCATTAATTTTTGTCAAATACTATTTTAAAACCATTTACATTTAATTTCAAGGTTCTAAGAATCTATAATATCTCATATTTTTCATTTTTTTTTAATAAGGTTAAAGTGCTTATTTTTACTAGGGATCCCTTACCCTTGAAGACAAACAATCAAACAGGGCCTATAAATCTTAAATACAACCTTTAGTCTAATACAAACAACAATACAAGCCAGAGGGATACAACCAGTCGAAAAATAGACAAAATATAACCAACCAATGGGTTTTAATGCCCAAACCTTCAAACCTAAAAATGAAACAAGCTCCTTAATAAAACCAAAAGGTCCTAGAGATTAAACAAACAAGATCAAATTTTTCAATCCTTCCCTCTACCTTCCATGCAATTCTTGCATGGTCCTCCAAAATCGAGTAACTTGCTGGATTGGGCCTCCTCCTTTTTATTTTTCTTCCTTATCTATACTTTATTCCATCCTTTATTATCCATAAAATTTTATGAATAAAAAACATTCCCCAAATTCTCTTCAGTGTTTTGAAAAAATAGGTCGATGATGGAGTCAACACTCCATATACCTCAGCTCTAATACCATTTGATGTGGCCTCAAGCCACAACTCAATCTCAAGATTCAACAAGCATATAAATTCTCACAATTCACACATGAATTCATCAATAATTACCACATAAATAATCATTAATATTCAACATTACATAACTTGGCCGTAAATGCCAAGGAGGATTTCAAGCTTTCAACAAGGCTTCCACTCTCTCCATCCTAGCCTACCAAAACTAAGAAATAAAAAACCATATATAGAAAAATATGATGGAAAATAAAAAAAGGGAGAAATGGGAATCAAAATTCATCCCACTCCTTAATATGGAGGTGTTGGGACATAACTATCTACTAAGAGGTGGGGGCGGGGGGGGGGGGGAGTGAATCAGTAGATTGACTAAATTAGTCCTTTTGAAATTAATTTTAAAAAAAAAAAGAAAGGATATGAAGATTAAAACATATATGTAGAGATCACACACACATAAAACACATAACACCATATGGATACATGTAAAACCTAAAATGGAAAAAAACCATGGTGAGAATAGTTCTTAGAATATAATGTTCTAATCTAATCTCATTGTCAAAACCTCACTGGTTATACATTTAAGGGCACCAAACCTAAGGAGACCCCAATCCCTTGGTTTAATATCAACAACTCTAAGGAAGAACCAACTCCTTAATTTATGAGAACTCTAAGGAAGAACCCACTCCTTAATTGAGCACCAACATAGCTTATCTGATGGTAACCATGAATCAGATCTATATGGAGCTACAACTCCAAATTATAATATAGATTCATAAAATAATCCAATCTCAATTTATTATGTATCATTGGATCTTCAATATACAATTAAGGGCTCACCGTTATATCATATAACAAGCTCAAATTTTACCTTATGCATATTTGACTAAGTATGGGAACAATCTTAATATGCCTAGAAGGCTAACTTTTCACCTTCATATCTTTTACTTCACTCGTTCTCCTATTCTAAAATTTGGACCATATAAACTAGGAATGATAATGAATAAATACATATGCTCATGTTTGATTGAATCCTTCACACATGCTAGATATAACACCATTAATCTTCTAACTCAAATTCTTCTACCATAGAGCTAACTATGCTTAGAACTACCTGGAAGGCCAAATTTATTTTTGCATTAATTTTGATGTGCTTCATTACATGACCTATAGTTTAGCACATAAGATCCTCTCACATAGGGGATTACATCTTGATCCATAAATTGAGTTTATTTATTAGATAAATTAAATTATTTAAAATCAGATACTAAATTCTCAATTCCTTAAAATAAATAGAATTGGTTACATAATCTAGGAATGAATAAAAGTAATCTACCAACTCTATAATTTATTTTTTGTATTAAAACTCCATGTTTTGTACCATATTTTAATTTCTCATAATTCATTCTATTATTTCATTAATTTATTCAAAAACTAAATTAAAATAAACTAGAGTCAACTGAAATGAAGTTCTTGACATAAAACATGATAATGGAGTTCACCCATCATTTGGGCTACGTCTTTGGGATAGTTAAACTACAATCTGATCCATTATAAAAGATGTAAATATATAATTAATAAATTACATCAACATGGATTTTAGAAACCTATAATATAATGCTAAAATCTAATAGTGAAGGTTTTGAAGCTTTGAAGCAATCATCCTTCATCAACAACATTTATATTTACTTTATGTGCATTTAGGATATATATATTCTCCATTTAGAGTATTTGTTAAACTTTAAGAAATGGAAAAATAATAATTAGGAGTAATTATATCCAAGATTGTCTCTGAGTTTTTTATAGAATTGCAAGCCCTAGTAACCCTACAAATGTCTATATCCCTCTAGGTTAAAACAAATTGAGGTAATACATATTTCCATTATCTACCACATAGAAGAAATAACTAGGCTCAGTCTCTTTATGTCTTCTCTATCAAGAGTGAATGTAAACTCTTAATAAAATGGGCATTTAATGTTGGAGGAATGTCTATGTATTTAAATACCTGTAAACTCCTCTAAATAAATTGGTAACTATATTCAATAACCTTCCTATAGAAAAAATTCTTATGACATAGAAGGATATTTAATAACATAGAGTCTTGGGTTTTATTAAATATAATTTCACACCTATTACCTAATAGTGTGTCTTAAATGATCCTTCACCATAAAAGAACTATGTAGTTCATAACCAGGTGTTGATCTTCCACATCCAAGAGCTATGCAACAAGAGATAATCAATTTTCATAGGCTTGGTCTACATAATATTCACCCACTGTTCAAAGCCTTCCATTATAGGTAATAGTCTTGGATCTATCATTAAATTGATGCATAATTATAAAAAAATTCACCTCTTCATAGGATTAAATGACCTACCAATAGGTGAGATCGAATACTCACTAGCTCAACTTCCTTTTCATTTTCTAGTGATGCCAAAGGTCTCCTTCTGTAAGTCTATGATATGATTATTCACCCTATACTCTCTTGATATTATAACATAGGAAAAATTAACACTTTATAAGCTTGGTCTTGCTCTTGTTATACATGGGCCATCTCTAACAAACAATCCCATTTCAAATCTTCATTGGAACTTTGTCTTGGACTCTACATTAAGATCCTTCACCATGGCCCTTAGGCCCTTCTAAATTGATGTCTTGTACCTTTGGCTAGGCCCTAATTTCAATGGCTTTTCCCATAGCCCCCAAGGCATCTACATTTTTCAATGGTTTCCATGGGCTGATCTCTATAAGAAAGAATGATTAAAACACCATACAAGCTCATGATTTTCAAATAGGAGGACAAGACAAATTTTATTTTCATTTTTCCAATGATGAGTTGCTCTCGATCAGTTGCCATTATCAACAAAAACCTCACCTCTATGTCTCTTTAGGGCTATATATTTTTTCTTTTACCATTTGACTAAAGTCTTAACAATAGATAAATAATATCTTGACCTAAAAACAAACTTGTTCTAACTACAAGCTCATTCCATATCTTTACCCATATACCTCATGGCATCTATGTTCCCTTTCACCATTCTCATGGCTCTAATCGTATTTGGGTTTTGCATTTTATATTTTAACCTTAATCCCACATTATTTTGGATGAATAATAATAAATCCTTCAAATAGGATTTTAGGATGATATAAACCCATGGCTTCAACCATGTATTAAACTACCTTTTGTTTGTTGGAGTCTTAAACTAGCACCAACTATGCGTTGGTTATTTGGTGAATTGGTTTTGATTTGGAAACTTCAACTTGAGCTACCTATGAGTTGGGTTTCTATGCGATTCAATTTGGGTTACCATGGATGTCAAGTTGGGTTACCATATGAGTCGAGTTGGGTTGGTAACTTGATTTGGATTGGCATGTGAGTTAGGTTGCATTATGACTTGGAGAAACAACAAGAATGTGGTGGTAGGCCACATAATTGCCTGAGGACCCACCATGTGGGCTCTCAATTGTTCCTTATCCTACCACATATTACAATTATAAGCACAAAAATAATTTTATGGTAAATAAATAATAGTGTAGTTACAGAATAATAAAACACCATTACCATACATGGAGATAGAGCCCACTACGTGATAAAAGTGGGCTCCATTGGCTATGGTCTTCATAGCTGACCTTTTAATTATTGATGAAAATGGTGACCATAATCCTTCATATTTCATCTATATAAACCTTCATATGTGCAAGATCTGACATCATAAAAATGTCTACACAATTTTTTCTTGCCATCTACAAATTCGACTAAGTGTGGGAAAACACTATCAAAATGCCGAGGAGACCAAATTTACACATGTACATATTTTGTCACACTAAATCATGTGACCTAATATTTAGTGAATACAAACAAGGCATATAAATAAACAAAACCATATGATCATTTTTCCCTGACACCTTCATGTGTGTGAATGTCTACTACATCAACATGCTTAATGGGTTCTTCTTGAGCCCTTTTGCAAATTTGGCTAAGTATATAAACTTAGTGAATTATGTCTGAGTAGCCAAATTTTCATCCTCATATCTTCTTCCAAACTTCATCACATGACTTTATATATGGTGCATAATAACTAGGGACTAATGTGATCCCAACTATATGTGCAACTCCCTAAGACTCATCCACACATGGCAATGGTGACATTAATAAACTACGTATTCATATTTTCCTCTATAAAACAAAAATGTCTAGATTATAAATATGAAGAACCAAATGAATTCTACTCATGAAAAAAAGAACTCTAATAATCATTGACCTCTAATAGGATCCCTTGAATATTCTCTAATCACCATACTTAGCCTTGAGCATCAATGACATACATAATGCCAATAATCTCCCTTTTGAAATTAATGACAATCATATTGCCAATAGGAGGGAATCTTGTCAAGAGATAAGTTGTACCCAAAGATAATCCATACCACATGTTTCATGGCATCATCTTTGACAAAGTACAAATCATATTTGGAAAGTTGGCACCTCCTTCAAGCAAGGTCACATGGAAAAAGTACATGCCAATCTGAATTAGAGATTCATGTCTCCCCACTTAGAATAAGCTTATAAAGGGCATAGGTTTGCCTTTTAACCACTATTTTCATGCCCCACATGACAAATTCAACCCATTACACCTAAGTACATAAGAATAGTCTTGTGGACACATCGGTAGGATGAATCATGTCTACCACATAATTAATGAATAGTAATCATGAGTAGTGATACATGAATAGTATTTTTCCACCTACATCATTCTCCTTCATTTGAAACCAATTCAGCTCCCATGAGCTGTCTTGATTGTATCCTTGCTATTTATTTTGAAAAAAATAAAATCCCACCACTCTATTTTTGGGTAATGCAAGATTCCCCAAACCCTTGGATGCTCCTACATTAGAAGCTCAAGGTATATAATGTGATATCTTGATCACATAAATGGGTTAAGTGGTAGAGCAACTCTTTTGGTCATGAAGAGTAATGACCATGACATCCACATCTAACATACCACTACACTAGGATAATATTATTTTTCCTTATGCACTTCCAACATCTACGTAGTGGCCCTAAATCATCCTCCTCCAAAATATCATCCAAATAGAAATGAATTTGTACGTGAGATCTAACCCACCACAAACATTTTTGGGATCACATCCATCATAAACTAAACTCCTCCACTAAGATTCTCTACCATGCATCTAATCATCCCATGTAAGCTCAAGCCCACCACTATCCATCCACTACCATGAAAATTTCACCAAGATTTCTTCTTCTGCCATCCAACCACATGTTAGATTATACAAAACATCACAAATAATATGCACTTGCATCTCCTCTCTCATGGATTCAACCTCTTCATCCTCATTATCCTTATGTGCACTCTCTTGTACAAAAATTTCACCCATCACACTCTCACCTACATGTGCACTTGCTTGTACAAAAGTATCCTCAATTGTTGAAAAATTAACACCAACCAAATCTTCACACACTCCTTCCATATCCACCACTTGGATAACCTCTTCAATCCACCTCTCCTTATGTGCATTAAATTTCACTTCAACTTCCTCAATTATTTACTTCATGGAAACCTTCAACTCTTATTCAATTCTATTTTATTTTACATGAAAATATCTCCATAGATGCCTTCTTATTAAATATCATCAACATTCTTCCACTTAATTTCTTTTTAATAATCAAACAATGGCTCTCCTTCATCAGCTTCCACAAAAATCAACTTTCCATCATTTTACAAATTTTTGTATTCTCTCATCTCAAGAAGCTTCTTCATCCACTCTCTTTGAATTTTTAGGTGCACACATTCACCCTTCAATTTGGAAACCATGTGTTCCCATTCACATGCTTTATTCTTTCTTCTTTTTTATCTCCACATTTGATAATATCTTGAACACATAGTTGGAAATCCACGCATCATCTTGCTTGTAATATTCACTCTCAAGGGGTCTTCAAAATTCTCCATTTCAAAACATATCTCCAGCTCAACTACCCATTACATGAGCCATTATGAATCCTCTTACCCACATAGCATAGACATTCCTTCATTCTTCATCTTCATACCTACAAGATAAAAACACAATACTCATTAACATATCCTATACCCATGCAATCATAACTTGATCTGATAAAAGTTGATAGAGTCAACATTCCATATACCTTGGCTCTTATACCAGTCAATGTGGCCTCAATCCATAACTCACTCTAAATTTTTACTAGGCTTAGAAATTCACATAATTCACACATGAATTCTTCATTAATTACCATATACATTATCATTAATCTTCAACATTACTTAATTTGGCCTCAAATGCCAAGGAATATTTCTAGATTTCAACAAAGCTTCCAATCTCTCTATCCTAGCATATAAAAACTAATCAAGAAACAACCATATATAGAAAAATATGAGGGAAAAATAATAAATGGACAAAGGGGCCCCAAAATTTGTCCCACTCCCTCACATGGAGGTAATATTGTCAAGAGACAAGGTGTACTCCAAGATAATCCATGCCACATGTTTTATGAGGTTATCTTTGACTAAATATAAATCACATTTGGAAATTTGGAACCACCTTCAAACAAGATCACATGGAAAAATTAGATGCTAATTTGAAATAGAGATTCATGTCTCCCCACTTAGAACAAGCTTCCAAAACGGGTATGTTTGCCTTTTAACCACTATTTTCATTCCCCACATGATAAATTTGACCCATGCCACCTAAGCACACACAAATAGTATTATTTACACCTCATCAAGATGAATAGTGTCTACCACATCATCAATGAATAGTGTTATTTCCACTACCTCATTATCTTTCATTTTAAATCAACTCATCTCCTATGAGTTGTCTTGATTGTATTCTTTTCATTTATTTTGAAAAAAATAAAAGCACATCACTCTATTTTTGGGTACTGCAAGATTACCTGAACCCTTAGATGTTCTTATATCGCACACCCAAGGTAGATAATGTGATCTCTTGATCACATAGATGGGGTAAGTGGTAGAGCCACTCTTTTAGTCATGAAGAGTAATGATGATGACATCCCCATCCAACATACCAGTGCACCAATGAATATTATTTTTCCTTCTCCACTCCCAACATCTACGTAGTGGTCTTGAAATCAACCTCCTCCAAAATATCAATTGTATAGAAATAGATGTACATGTGGGATCTAACCCACCACAAACACTTGTGGAATCACATCCACCATAAACTAACCTCCTCCACCAATATGATATACCATGCATCTAATAATCCCATGTAAGCTCAAGCCTACCATTAGCCATCCACCTCCACCAAAATCCCATCGAGCTTTCCTCTTCCACCATCCAACCACTTGTTAAATTATCCACAACATCAAAAATCATAGCCACTTGGATCTCCTCTCTCATGGATATAACCTCTTCATCCTTATTATCCTCATGTGCACTCTCTTCACAAAACTTTCACCCATCACACTATCAATCACATGTGTACCCACTTACATAAAAATATCCGCAATGGCTATAAAATTATCACCAACCAAATATTCATACACTACCTTCACATCCACCACTTAGATAACCTCTTCAATATACCTCTCCTCATGTGCATTAAATTGCACTTCAACTTCTTCCATTATTTATTTCATGGAGACCTTAAATTCTTCTTCAATTATATTTTATTTTACATGCAAGTCTCTCCATGGATGCCTTCTTCTTCACTCTTGTCAACATTCTCACACATAATTTATTTTTCATATTCAAACAATGGCTCTCCTTTATTAGCTTCCATAAAACTCAGATTTCCCTCCTTTTTAAAATTCTTTCCTTCTCTCATCTCAAGAAGATTCTCCATCTACTCTCTTTGAATTTTTGGGTACAAACATTCACCCATCAATTTGGAAACCATGTGTTCCCATTCACATACTTTCTTATTTACTCTTTTTTGTCTCCACACTTGATAATATCTTCAACACATAGTTGGAAATACACACATCCTCTTGCTTACAATCTTCACTCTCATGGGGTCTTCAACATTCTCCTCTTCAAAATATATCTCCATCTAAACTACCCATTACATGAGCCCTTATTAATCCTATTTCCCATAAATCATAGGAATTAATTCATTCTTCTTCTTCATCTTCATATGTGAAAGATACAAACACAATAATCTCTCACACATCCTCTACCCCAGGGAATCATAACTTATTATAATAATAGTTGATGGCGTCAACACTCCATATACCTCAACTCCATTACTAGTCAATGTCACCTCAATCCACAACTCACTCTAAATATTCAACAAGCTTATAAATTCTCACAATTCACATATGAATTATTCAATAATTCCCATATATATTATCATTAATCTTCAACATTACATAATTTAGCCTCAAATGCTAAGAAGGATTTATAGCTTTCAACAAAGCTTCCACTATCTCTATCCTATCCTACCAAAACTAATAAAGAAACAACCATATATAGAAAAATATGAGGGAAAAGCAACAAAGGGATAAAGGGGGACCAAAATTTGTCCCACTCCTTCACATAGAGGGAATCTTGTTAAGAGACAAGGTATTCCCCAAGATAATCAATGTCACATGTTTCATGAGGTCATCTTTGACCAAGTATAAATAATATTTTTAAAGTTGGCACCACCTTTAAGAAAGATCACATCGAATAGATCTTATTGTCTCCCTATTTAGCACAAGCTTCCAAAAGGTGTAGGTTTTCCTTCTAACCACTCTTTTCATGCCCCATATGACAAATTTGACCCATGCTACCTAAACAGACATGAATAGTTTTGTGGACACATCACCAAGATGAATAGTGTCTCCCACATTATTAATGAATAGTACTCATAAATTATTCTACATGAATAGTGATTTCCCTACTTCATCATTCTCCTCCATTTGAAATCAATTCAACTTCTATAAGCTATCTTGATTATATCCTTGCCATTTATTTTGAAACAAATAAAAGCACACCGCTTTAATTTTTTATAATGTAAGATTGTTGGAACCCTTGTATGCTCCTTTTTGAGACACTTGAGGTAGATAATGTGATATATTGATCACATAAATTGGGTAAGTGGTAGATCCACTCTTTTAGTCATGAAGAGTAATGACCACGACATCCCCATCCAACATACTAGTGCATCTAAAGAATATTATTTTTCCTTCTCCACTTATAACATATATGTAGTGGACTTGAAATCATCCCCATCCTACAAAATCCCATTCATATAGAAACAGATGTATATGTGGGATCTATCCCACCACAAACACTTATGGGATCACATTGACCATAAACTAACCTCCTCCACCAATATGATTTACCATGCATCTGATCATCCCATGTAATCTCAAGCCCACCAATACCCATCCACCTCCACCAAAATCCCACCAGGATTTCCTCTTCTACCATCTAAGCACATGTTGGATTATCCTTAACATCACAAATCATAGCCATTTGTATGTCCTATCTCATGGCTTCAACCTCTTCATCCTAATTCTCCTCATGTACACTCTCTTGCACAAAAAATTCACCCATCACACTCTCACCCGCATGTGCATCTACTTGTACAAAAATATCCTCACTGTTTGAAAAATTAACACCAACCAAATATTCACACAATACTTCCATATCCACCACTTAGATAACCTCTTCAATCTGCTTCTCCTCATGTGCATTAAATTTCACTTCAATTTCCTCAATTGTTCCCTTCATGAAAACCTTAAACTCTTCTTCAATTCTATTTTATTTTACATGTAGGTCTCTCAATGGATGCCTTCTTCTTAACTCTCATCAACATTCTCCCACATAATTTATTTTGCATATTCACACAATAGCTCTCCTTCATTATCTTCCAAAAAAAAAACACTTTTCATCATTTTACAACTTGTTGTCTTCTCTCATCTCAAAAAGCTTATCCATCCACTCTCTTTGCATTTTTGGGTTCACACATTCACCCATAAATTTAGAAACCATGTGTTTCCATTCACATACTTTCTTATTTCCTCTTCTTTGTCTCCACACTTGATAATCTCTTCAAAACATAGTTTCAACTCCACACATACTATTGCTTACAGTCTTCACTCTCATAAGATCTTTAAAATTCTCCTCTTTAAAACATATCTCCATCTCAACTACCTATTGCATGAGCCCTTATGAATAATCTTACCCATATATCATAGGCATTTCTTCATTCTTCTTCATCTTCATACATGTAAGATAAAAACACAATACTCTCTCACACATCCTCTCTCCAAGGAATCATAACTTGCTCTGGTAATAGTTGATGGAGTCAACACTCCATATACCTTAGCTCTAATACTATTTAATGTGGCCTTAATCCACAAATCACTCTAAATCTTCAACAAGATTATAAATTCTCACAATTCACGCATGAATTCTTTAATAATTCTCATATAAATTATCATTAATACTCAACATTAAATAACTTGGTCTGAAATTCCAAGGAGGCTTTCTATATTTCAACAAAGTTACCCTAGCTTACCAAAACTCTCTTTATCCTAGCTTACCAAAACTAATCATGAAACAACCATATATAGAAAAATATGAGGGAAAAACAACAAAGGGATAAATGGGGCCAAAAATCTGTCCCACTCCTTCACATGGAGGGAATCTTGTCAAGAGACAAGGTATACCACAAGATAATCCATGCCACATGTTTCATGGGTTCATATTTGACAAGTACAAATCATATTTGTAAAGTTGGCACCACCAAGAAAAGTCACATGGAAAAAGTAGATGCCAATCTAAAATAGTGATTCATGTCTCCCCACTTAGCAGAAGATTATAAAAGGGGTAGGTTTGAATTTTGACCACTCTTTTCATGCCCCACATGAAAAATTCAACTCATTCCACCTAAGCACTCAATAATAGTGTTGTGGACACATCACTATGATGAATAGTGTCTACCACATCATCAATGAATAGTGATACATTAATAGTGTTTTTATACTACATTAGTAGAAGTTATCACTATCCAAGGTGTTTATTTTTCACTAGAGTATGTGATGATCTTAATAATAGATTCTTCATAAACATCTAAAATTTTATTAGTTTGAATATATTTCTCATTCTTATTTTCTCCCACTACAATATTATACTACAAAACATGCTCTGTATCACTCTTCTTCTACATTTGAGATATCTCTTTGATTATACTTTAGACCACATATTGTTAAAAGTTATAAAAAAAATATTTCCACTAGGTTCATATTTTCTTTCAACAATAGGACAAACTAAAGATAAATAACCAGTATTAAAACACCTATGACACCTAAATGACAACCCTTCATAGTCCATCAATTGTTTCCATACTTGATCTTATATTGTCAGATATTATACTAATGTCTAATGACTTCAACAAGGAGTTTATTATTTGAAATGACCTCCTAAGACTATAAAGATTATTGATAAGACAAACTTGACATACTTAGAGTGATGCACCTGCATCAAACCAATGGGTTATAAAAATAACTTGTCATAGACTCATGTTCATGAGTTGTTCTATGCTTATACCATGTTTATTGATATTTAAAGTTGACATCCAAGATTTGTGTTCAATTGGATGATCTTTACACTTTAATAAATATTGAAAGTATACCTTCTTATCTATGATGCCTTTAATTTTATCTCATGGTTTCTTTGGTAATTGTTGTCCCCAAGGAATGATCTGATCATGTACAATTTCATATGTTGTATCATTATTTTCTCATTTTCTATAAGCATAAATGCCAGTAAAATTAAAAAAAATTAAATATTACAATATCCATTGGAAGTTCTATCTCATATGCATTTGGTGAAAATTTCCTAAGGACCTTACAAGGTCCAATCTCTTTTAATTTCAATTTATTCTATTCCAATTTTAGTAATATTTATTCATAAGATGAGCCAATACAAGATCTCCTACTTCAAAATTTGCCTCCCTTAGTTTCACTATAGTTTTATTTTTGTACTTATCTGACATTACCACTAATCTCTACTTTACATATTGATGGATTTCTTCTATAGCTACTGCAAATTATTCACCATCTACACTCATATTTTCTTATTGGCCTATATTTCTCAACTGATGCACTCCTATAGGACTTAGACCATATATGAAAGGGAATTTTATCTATAGTTATATCTAGTGAATCATTATAGGCAAATTCCTCTTGTGTAAAAACGTGATCCCATTGTTTGGGATGACCACTCACCAATCTCCTATGGATGTTCCCAAGACTTCTATTGACTACTAAAGTTTGACCATCTATTTTATGATGATATTCATAACTGAAGTTCAAATTAGTACCCAAATTTCTCTAAAGAGTCCTTGAAAAATTATGAATAAATTTAGTATCTCTATCAGAAATAATACTATTAAGTAAACCATGTAGTCTTACTATCTCTTTGAAGAACAAATTAGTAATGTGAGTTGCATCACTTATCTTATAACAAGGAGTAAAATGATCCATTTTAAAAAATGTATCAACCACCACACTAATAGAATCATTACCTTTCTTAATTATAGGTAAACCAAACACAAAATGCATGATTAATGAATCCCATGACCTATTGGGAATGGATAATGGATGATATAGTCCTATATTTTGGCTTCTCCCTTTTGAATATTGATATATTATACATCTTTCAACAAATTTTTTCACATCAGCTAACATAATTGGCCAAAAGTAATATAAGTTAGTTAAACAAAATTTTTATCTTTCCCAAAATGTCGTGTAAGGCTACCACTATGTTTTTAATTAAGTAAATTCTCTCTCATGGATTTTTTAGGAATGCATTACTACTTACCTTTGATCAATAGACCTTCTTGTAACATGTAGTCCATTCATGGACTTATATGTATATTTATAGGATCCATGCATTCTTTGTATGCTGATTTAAAGTTTGCATCTTCCTTATATATATATCCTTCAAAACATTAAAAACCATGATGTTCACTTTCATTTACTGCATAATCTTATTTCTTCTGCTTAGATTATCAACAAATTTATTAGATTGGACACTTTTATGTTTTATAACAAAGGAAAAACCTTATAATAATTCAAACCATTTAGCATGCCTTTGATTTAATTTACTTTGACTACTAATAAATTCTAAAACCTATTTTTAGGGTAAAGAACAAACTCTTTAGGCATTAAATAATGCCTCCATTTACTCAAAGCATGTATGATAACATTGAACTCTTGGTCATATGTTGAAAACCTCCTTTTGGTTTTATTAAGATTATAAATAAAATAGGTAACTAGTTTGCCTTCTTGACTTAGGACAATTCCAATAGTAGTCTCACTTGCATCACACTCCACCTGAAATAACTTACCAAAATTTGGTAATGCCAAAATAGATTGTTCTGTAATCTTATTTTTAAAAATATGAAAATTATTATTAGTAGCTTCAGTCCACCTAAATTTTTGATTACCCCATTTGATAGTATCCAAAATAGGAACACAAGTATTAATAAATTTTCTTATCAACTTTATATAAAAACTAGCTAGACCATGAAAACTTCTTTCCTTGAAAACAATATTTGGAGTATCCAACTCTTCAATAGCTTTGAATTTGTCTTTATCCATCTTAAACCCCTATTGAGAGATGATAAAGCCTAAGTATATAGATTATTATTTTTTAATATTAAAATACACTTTTAAAGGTTGATTAATAGCCTCTCCTCTTGGAATTTTCTTAAAACAATTCTTAAATGCTCAAGATGCTCATGCTTTGATTTACTATAAACCAAAATGTCATCAAGATAAATAATAAAAAATTTACCTATGAATTATTTAAGCACCTCATTCATGAGTCTCATGAAGGTTTTTGGAGCATTTATCAATCCAAATGGCATCACAAGCTATTCATAACATATATCATTAATTTTGAAGGCATTTTTCCATTCATACCCTTCTCTAATCCTTATTTGATGATATCCACTTTTGAGATCTATCTTAGGAAAGTTCTTGGAAACACTTAGACAATCCATCAAATCATCTATTTCAAGTAAGGATAATTAATGTTTGATAGTGATTTTATTGATGTCCCTTGAGTCTGTGCACATTATCTAACCTCCATATTTAATTTAAGATAGAACAATTATAACTACATAAGGACTCAAAATTTATCTAATCAATTCCTTATTCAATAATTCTTAGACTTGTCTCCTGATTTCTTCATTTTCCTATGGAGTCATCTGATAGGATACCTTTTTTGGAATGTTTGATCTTCATATGTGATCAATATGATGACTAATACTTATTATTAGATCCAATTCACTAGGGAAGTCATCTAAAACAATGTCAATTAACTCATTAAATAGATCTTGAACTTTTATAGGTAGTTCAATCAACTTAGTAGTAGTAATTACTATTTTTTGCTTACCAATGATGGCATGACTTACCTCCTCCTTCTTGATTTGATAAAAAATTTATTTACCATTGATTAAAAATATCTTTGAATTCTCCTCTATTATTATACCTTCTTATTTTAAGTGTGTAAGAATATGTTTCCTACCATCCTATTCAAAAGTATAAGTATTATGACTACCATCATGAATTGCTTTCCTATCATATTGCCAAGGTAAACCTAGAAGAACATGACACATGTACATAAGCATCACATCACACATGACCTCATCATAATAACTTACTATTTATAATTATACTTTACATTACTCAGTCATTAAAATATGATGACCTTTTTGCAACCAAGATACTTTATATGGAGTAGGATGAGTTACCTTTTTCAGATTTAATTTGTTAACCATTTCAATAGGCAATAAATTATCAGTACTTACACTATCAATAATAAATTGAAAACACTTCCCTTGAGATTTTAAAGTGTTCTTGAAGAGTGTATCTATTTGAGTAGGTTTTTTGATCTCTTGAGTAGGCTTAAACAATATCCTCTTCATGAGCAAGGATTATCCAACTTCTGGAGCATCTTCATGTGTAGGTGAACTCATGATTTATTTTTATTCAAATTGAGCTAGCCAAACACTACCATAAATTGTAAATGGATTCTCATGTAATTCATAAGACCTATACACAAACTTTCCACATTTGAAGTATTTGCCAACAAATCCTCTACCTCTTCCTCTGTTAAATGGTCTTTTACCTCAAAAAGAATACCTATGTCTTGAAGATTTTTCTTATATCTATGAACTTATAGATTATTATTGGTGTGTTTTTATCTAAATCCTTCCTCCTTATTGTCCTTTATATCTATTTTGTATCTACCTCTTACACGCAAGGGATGATTCCTTAACAACTTTTCTTCTAATTTTAAGGCAAACTGATATTCCTTTTCAACTGATCTCAGTGAGAGAAGACTAATTTCATCTTGAATGTTAAATCTCAGCCCATTTATATACATATCCACCTTCTCATGGTGTATTAATAAATATGGCCTATGCTTATTTTTAACCTATAAAATCCTTCAGTATAATCCTTAACTGACATATCTTTTTATTTTAAACTTCAAAGTTTCTTTAAAAGATTAGTTTGGTAATATTTATGCATAAAATTACCTTTGATCTTTGTCACCATCCTATCCTCATTATTAATAGTAGGATTTCATTTTCTTCTTCTCTCCTCTTATATACCATCCCACCATAGGAATGCATGACCCTTGAGCCTTGTCATATCAAATTTAACTCTTTGTCACTCATCTATATTATCATAATAAATGTAATTATCTAAAGAACTTATCCAATCAACTAGGTCCTCTAAATTTAGATTTCCATCATACATGGGCACTTCTATTTTGGGCTTAACACAAACCCCTATTATTGCTCTAACCAGTCTTTTTTCTACTTTTTCTTCTTGCATCTGTAGAACCAATTATTCTTCCTGAGATATTTCATCCTCTTTGTCAGTAATGTCACCCATCTCGGCTCCTCTTCTTTGTTTTAACTCAATTGCTTGTAACATTGATAATTTTGATTTCTTCAAGTAATATTGTTGTGTAGGTTATCTCCTTTGACCACCTATTTCTATTGTTGTCATCTCTCTCTCTCTCTCTCTCTCTCTCTCTCTCTCTCTCTCTCTCTCTCTCTCTCTCTCTCTCTCTCTCTCTCTCTCTCTCTCTCTCTCTCTCTCTCTCTCTCTCACTAATGTCTAAATCTCCTTACTATAAATAGTTAAATTCAATTATGATACCATAATTTGATGCAATGGAGGATCTACTACACTCAATTTTCAATTTAGATTGTTAAGAGGTTTACAATATTTTATAAGATTTTCACATTGAATTTTGGTTTAAAACAAATTAGGAATAATATAAGACGTATGGAAGACTCTATGTAATGAATTTTTACTTATAGAGGTTTTAACAAAAGTTTAAAACACCTACTATATCATCAAATGACAAAAAACTTGAATCAATCCTAAATCTGCTAAATAACTATCAGTAGTCCTATTTGATCTTGTAAAAGTGTTATTTATATAGGATTATCTCATATTTATTATAATTATTTATTTAAATTTTATAGACCACCAATAATAGTGAGAAACCAATCCTTTTATTGGTTTCTCAAAAGATTGAACCCAATACCAACTTTACACTTTTCTGTCTATACAAGCTTAATCTACCTTATAAAAAGGATCTTGACTTAGTTCAACCACAAAATGGCTTGGATCACTCTATTTAATTATTATAAAAGGATCAAATAATAGTAACAAAACTTCATATGATGTTTAGCTCTGAATAACAAAGCAAACATAGTCATTAGGTTTGCTTATTTTATTTAATCTTTTTATCTATTTCCTAATGTATTAGTTTGTTAGGATTTTATTATTTTCCTTTTGATTTTATTTCTATTATGAATTTATTTTTTTATATAAAGTTTTTATTTTTAGGAATATTTTTTCAATGGATAGTTTTTTTCTTTTTAGTAAATTTTTCGAACAATGGTTTTCTTAAGCTTTAAAAGTAGTGTTGGGTTTTGTTGTTCTAAACATTTAATTCTTTCTTCTGATGATGGATCATCATGCTGATATGAAACATCAAAAACCATAAATTTTATACATAATTTTTCCATAAGCATAATACATTAATGTTTGGACCATGAAAGCATAAAATATTTGGAACATAGTCAATTTTCTCTTTCTTGATCCTTCTTGGTAGTCACCTATAGGTAGACTAGAAGACAACTAGTTATAACTAAATTCTTAGAAATATTTTCAACAAAATAATACCTGTATTAGATATTAAAACCCTTATAACATATATTACAAAAAATTTAGAGAGTTTGAACAGTTAAATTTTATGTTATCAACCTTTTTATGCTAAAAACCCTAATCTAGGGCTTTTTAAAAAACCAAGGGACCCAAAAACTTATTGAAGATAGTTCATAAAGCTCATGGCCTATTTGAGTGAACTAATTTATAGATGGATGCACATAAAATTATGTTACATGTGGGCATAATGTTTTTTTTTTCAAATGTAGATTGGATTTGAAATTTGTAATAATTAAGACTTTGCTTTATGATACCATTGATGAAAGGGATGAATTTAGAAAAATAAATAAACACAAAAAATGTTGGGATGTAAAACTTGTGTAGGACATTCTACTCTATTAAGAAAAAAGAGAAATCATAATAGATAATAATGAGCAAACTTTAAATTTTTAGGTAGTGAGTCCTATCACATAAGTGGTAAATTTGTGTATATATATAAAAGCTACAATTCAGTAGTGCATATCATGGACACAAAATTTATATGCCATTTTTGGAGGAATTTATGGAATAAGATGGGTACTAAGATACAATTCAATAGTGCATGCCACCCAAAAATAGATGGATAGATAGAAGTTGTGAATAGGAGCTTGTGAAATTTGTTGAGATGCATAGTGGGAGAGAAGCCTAAGCAATAGGACTTGGATTTACCACAAGCTGAGTTTGCATATAATAGTTTAGTGAATAGATCAATAGGAAAGTCACCATTTAAAATTATTTATGAGATAAATCCTATGGGTATTTTAGATTTTCTAAAATAACCAATAACAGATAGAATTAGTGATGATCTAGAAGCATCTAAAGAGTATACGTAGTAGTTACAAGAAAGAGTAAGGAGAAAGCTGTAGGAAAGTAATGAGAAATATAAAGCATAAATAGATGTCAAAAGAAGATCCAAGGTATTTAAAGAAGGATATTTTTAATGGTTTACTTTAGGAAATAAATATTTCTAAAAGGCATGTACAATAAGTTGAAGTAAAAAAAAAATTGGACCATGCAGAATTGTGAAGAAAATCAATGATAATGCTTATGAGATGAGTTTACCAAAGAATTTTGATATATTTACAATATTTAATGTTTCTTATTTAGATTAATTCCATGGAAAAGAAGGTGAAGATGTAAAGAAGAATAAAGAAAAAATAGTGCATGTTTTGGATTTGAAGATAATGAGCACAAGGCAATGGAATTATAATAGGTATTTGGTGTAGTGGGAAGGATTGCAATAAGAACAAAATAATTGGATTAAAGAATGGGATTTGAAAAATATTGATAAATACAAATGGTAGTAGTATAATTAGGACAACTCACATGAGTCAAGTTATTTTCAACTAGAGGAGAATGATGTAGAAAAAATAGGTTGATCTTCTAGAGGCCATAAATGTTGACCCATAGCTCCATTTGAGATATTCCACACACCAAAATGACCATCTATAATATTTGAATTCTATCCTAAGTGTATCAATTTTATTAGACTTATTTTTGATATTCTTCATAGGCCATATGTGATCATTTGAGCATATTAAATTAATGTTTAATGAATTTTTTGGGAATTTTCTATTTTTAGAAATTGTATATTTTTAGAACCAGATGTCAAATTTAGTTGAATTTTATCCCATATGATAATTTTAGTATTTAGAGTATTTAAGGAGATTTTTAGAGATGTGGGTGCTTGCATGCAAAACTTACTATAAATAGCAATTGTTAAAAATACATGTTTTTTTACATTTTTGTTTTCAAATTTTTGGATATCAACTCTAAATTCTGAGTTGAGGCTTATTAAAGCATGGTTTGGGTTTGTAATTATTTCAATTCATTCAATATGAATCAACACAAGTTATTATTTTTAGAAGCTTTGCCTATTGATAATTTTATTGTCTTTATAGTTTTTAGGTTCATTATAAATTTTAGTAAATTTCAGCATCATCATATTTAAGACCAAATTATTTTGCGAGGAAACTAACATAAACAAATGATTATGGAAATAACCATAAATAATTATAACAATAATATCCCTTGTATAACAAGATTTTAATAGTTTTATACACACATATATGAATATGAATGATAAAATATTAAACTGGATACGTAACATTGTAATCAAGGAAGCTTTACATCTTTAAAACAATATGAGGGTTTGTGGCAGTGGAATGATCTCAAGATATGTTGGTGGAGATTTCATTTGATTAATACTATAAATTGTTCTTGAAAGGTGTAATAGAGATAGTGATAGAGGTGTTGAAGTATGCAATCAATAAAAAAAATCTATCATAATTAAGAAAAATCAAAGAACAATAATCTCGATAAGTGTAGTGGAGATGAAAATAAAGGTACTAAGGTATGCACAAGAAAAATCACAAGTATAAAAAATGTATAGATCATGTTTAAAACGACTCACCATTTCCAGATTTGGTATAAGCATATACATGCAAACTATACATCCAATAACAATAATAACAACAATAATGATGATGAAACATATAATAATGAAAAAAATTAAAAATTAAAACCCATGTGATTTTCAACAGATTATATGCTACTATTTTTTATGAATGACAAAAGCTTACCCCATTATATAGACATTTTCTTGTTTCAGAAAGAGAAATTGAAAAAAAGAGAAAAAAGTTGAGGGAGGATTCTTACAAAAATATAGATAAATGATGTACTAAATTCTATTCTTGAAATAATATTATTATCTATACGTAATTCAAAAATCAAGGTTTTACTTAAAGGTGATGAGGGGAAGGGTCTTAGAAATATAGGAACTTTCGCTGTGGTAAATTATTTTGATAATAGTTTAAAAATTTAATTATTGTTAATATTTAGTTGTTAGAAGTGATGTACATAGTATATTTTTCCATTTATCTTTTTAGTTAGTTTGTGTTAGTTTTTTTTTTGTTTGGTTGTAGTGTAACATTGATGCAGAAAAAGACACTAAAATTTGGAAGCCATAACTTTTGATCTATACTTATGTTTGAGCTTATTTTCATGTCAAAATGATCATCTCAAAATTTTTAATGCAACTATAATTATACTTATCCGGTTATAGACATTTTTTATATTTTTTAGTGGTCATACATGACCATTTAAGGGTCTAAAATTGCATTTTAATATTATTTTTAATATTTTTCTAATTTAGAAATTGTCTATTTTTTATAACTAGACTTGAACTTCAGTTGATATTTATTTGATAGGTTAATTTTATGAAACATACTAAAAATAACAATGACTCACAATAATAGGTGGAGTTTTATTTATTTTTAGAATTTAGAATTTTTCATGTCAACTCCAATTTTGAGTTAAAGATTAGTTATAATTATTTAAGTCATTCAATACAAATCAATATATGTTATTATTTTAAAATCTTTTCCTAATGCACGCAAAAACTACCAAGATAATAAAATTACCAATAGGCCAAGATTTGAAACAATAACTCTAAATTGATTAATATTGAATGAATTGAAATAATTACTAACCCAAACCATGATTAAATAATCCTCAACTTATAATTATACTTGACATGTAAAAATTCAAAGAAAACTAAAATCTAAAAAAAACTTTTATTTTTAGCAACTGCTATTTTTAGTAAGTTTCATATGTAAGTGCATGCAACTCTAAAAATATATAAAAATACCCTAAACACTAACATTATCCTATGGGAAAAAATTAAACTAAAGTTGACATCTGGTCCTAAGAATATACAATTTCTAAACATAGAAAAATCTTAAAAAAATCATTAAACAATAATTTCAAACCCTTAGATTATCACGTATGACCTTCAAAAACTATTGAAAACCTCTCACAGCAAAAAATCTTTTGATAAATTTTTTTTGGTGCATGGAATAGCTTAAACAGAGCTATGGGTCAAATGTTATGGCCTCCAGAAGATTGGCCTATTTTTTCTACATCATTCTACTCTAGTTGAAAATAACTCATCTCCAGCGAGTTGCCCTGATTGTATTGCTGTCATTTTTCTTTGTCAATATTATTTAGCTCCCATTATATAATCAAATTATTGTAATTTTATTATAATCCTTCACACTAGACCAAATACCTGTTATAATTCCCTTGTCTTGTGCTCACTATCATCATATCGAAACCCTGCACTATCTTTTCCTCCTTCTTTACAACTTGCTTCTACCAATTTACTTCTTCATCTTCATCACATTTACTATCTTCTCCATGGAATTCATAAAATTTTGAAACATTAACTACTAGAGAGATATCAAAATTCTATGTTAAACTCACCTGATAAGCATTGTCATTGATTTTTTTCAAAATTCTACATGGCCTATTTTTTTTGTACTTTAACTTGTTGTACATGCCTTTTGGAAATATTTCTTTCCTAAAATAAACCATTACCAAATCTACTTTTTCAAATACCTTGGATCTTCTTTTGACATCTACTGATGCTTTATATTTCTCATTACTTTCCTGCAACTTTCTTCTTACTCCTTGCAGCTATTGTATATACTCTACAAACTCTTCTGCATCATCACTAATTTGATCAATAATTGGTAATTTTACCAAATATAAAATAAACATAGGATTTATACCATAAACAATTTGAAATTGTGATTTTCTCATTGATATATTCACTAAACTATTATATGCAAATTTAGCTTGTGGTAAAGCCAAGTCCCATTGTTTGGGCTTCTCTCTCATTATGCATCTCAACAAATTTTCCAAGCTCCTATTCACAACTTCTGTCTATCGATCTATTTTTGGGTGATATGAACTACAAAATTTCAGTTTAGTACCTATTAATAATTTTACCTATCAAGATCAAATTACTACCCCTATCATACAAAAATTTCCTAAAATTGGTCAATAACCCTTTGTAGTTGGTCAAACCAGTCATTTGTGGCCTAAAAAGCACTAATTTTGGTAAAAAATGTCAAATTAGATTTTAAATGGGTAATTATCATTCAAAAAGAGCTTTAAATATGTTCAAAAGTATGAAAATACCTTAAGTCCTAAGTTTCAAGTCATGAAAAAATGTTTTGATATGTTAAATATCTAGAAAAAGGTCCCAAATTAACCCACACGTGCCAATTTCCAAGTTTAAAATAGATAAAAAGGTTGGAAAAGTGTATTTTTCATGTTATACCATGTAATTATTCTCATATCTTCCATTTCATGTGATGGAACTCTTTAGTAGTCTTTAAAAGGCCAAAATAAACTTATTTTCTTCACTTTTTCAAGAAAAAAGTACATAATCCATACTGATTCCATACAGTCTAGGTTAGGGAAAATATTCATTAAGACATTACAAAGCTTTATCAGCAATCTCATGGCAATTGATGGCCATACAGGCCCAAAACTGGTCCTCTATTGGCATTTGCTCAATTTGCAGAAAGGGACCTACATGCAGGTTTTCTAATGATACAGCTTGCTAATGAAGGTCTTAGATCTCAAATTTGAGGTAAATAAAGTAGAATAAAAGGGATTGGATTGCTGATGGTATAAGTGGTTTCTCAATTGGATTCTCAAATCTCATGAACCATTCAGTTGAAGATAGGTCAATTTCTACTACTTTGTAACCAGAAAGGAAACCAATTTTCTCCATTTCTCCTCACCAGGGTAGAGTTTTAGAGAAAGTCAAATTATTCCAAAATCATGGGGAATTTTTATATCTTTACATGGCCTTATAAATATATTATTCATGAAATTAAATTTGTTAACAAAGATAAAAAAACTTAGCTAGTCAATCTATAGTATTGACATGCTTGCAAATGAAGGTTGTACGATCATGGAAGGAGATGGCAACATCAAATTTTCAAGAAATTCATTTTTATAGGGTTTATATCATGGTTTTCATGTTTACAATCAGTTTCTCAAAGAAATAATCCATGAAATCCACTCCTTAATCCCATCTCCATTCTTCCATATGTCTCAAATGGGCTAATTTAACATTCTTTAAGATTTTTTTTGCAAATTTTAAGGTTTTTGGAGAAAACCATGTTTCGAATTTACCTTCTTGCACTCCTATAATGGCCTCCAAATTCATGTGTTATGATGATTTAGTTCCCATTTTTCATTTGACTCCATATCTTGGCCTTGTCATACTCCATGCTCCTTTCCCAACTCCATCTCTTTCACCTCGTTCCACTACCATACTCTACCTTTTCCCACTGTGTTTGACTTATTTTCTATCTCCATTCTTTTGTTTTCATCATCTCTCACCATATTTCACTCTTACATCATCCCCATTTCTTGTTACCATCATAAAGAGAGTTAAGGTTGACAAGGGCACCTTCAAAAGCATGATGAAAAGGCATATGAATTAATATGGCACAAGTACAGTCAAGGGAAAAGATACCTACAACTGGGTGTACCATCAACTGTTGACCATAAAGGTATTGTGAAGAGTCAAAATCAAGAGACCTTATTTAAGGTATAGTAATAATAAGCATCTTGTGGCTTGTGAGGAGTCAAAGGGTGAACGCCATCATATATCTAGCAATAGGTATTGATACCATGAATGTGGCATATTTTAAGTATAAGGACCTACAATAGACAAGAGATGATGATGGTTTTCCATGAAAATAACTATCTTTATGTAGCAGTGATCATTTCTCTATAAGGCCTTTTGAAATGGTTTCATCAGATAAAGAAGGTTCAAAGAGACTTTACACTTTATTTCAAACTTTCAAGGCGTAAAGGACCCTATCCTAGTCTATACTATTTCATCTATAACAGGTTTTTCTATAGATTTTCAAATCAAAATTATGTCATGGTTCAAGACTTGGTCATGATTTGGTGATTTAAAAGAGTGAATGATGAAATAAATATAATAAGGAATGATAACCACATTTAAGTGATAAGGGAGCACATAAAGATATTCATATAATTTCAAATCTTTCATCTTTATTCACTAACATGCACCTACAGGCTTGTGCTACAGCAAGAGAAGGCCTACTTGATAAAGACCAAAGACTCTTATAGGCTTTTGGGTCTAATCCACTATCATGGAGTCTTGTAAGAATGAGGGTTTCTAGATTATACTTAGTCACATAAGGGAGCTAGAGTACAAAGGAATATAATAATGAGAAGGGCTTAAGATACATCATAGTAACCTATAGGCACTGTATGGACATGCCTATAGTCAATGAAGAGGATTGTGTCATACAATATAGTGCCATGTAAGGTTCTCAGAGTTTTAGAAATAATAGTGGGACTTTGGTAGTACATAGCCAATAAAGGGTTCATAAAGACCTATATATATAATCATCACTCATTTAAGGTTTCAAGGGTTGACAAAGCCACCGTACAACTAGCCTAGGAAGACACCTACAATGCTAAATGGATAACCTCAGCCAAATATATGTATATGTGATAAAGATCCTATTAAAGGTGTATAAATACATAATCACTTTTTGACATAGACCTCCACATGAATGAATCAAAGGGCATGTCACCAAGTTCAAGGAGGACTCATTCAGGGATATCCACCTACAACCAAGTACTCTAAATGTTAACACATTGAACTAGGCTAAAGAGACCTTAAGGAAGATTGACCTCCTTATATGTCTTGTTGAAAATTACAAGGAGAAAATCATACCAAGAAGACTTATTATACCCTTTAAACTTATCACCAAGCTCTCTATGGTCTCAAGCATTGTTCATAGTCCATATAAAAGGGCTTATAGTCAACAAACACATTCAGGTGAAGTGAAAGGAAAGTTTGTGGCAATAGAGGAAAAGGTTTATGAATAACTAAGAAGGAGAATTATTTCAAGGGAGAAAATAATTATGATTCTCTATGTTCATGGTGTAGGGATTTTTCAAGCATAACATCCTATTTACCCTAAGGGACCCTGCTTACAGTCACATGAAGTGACTACAATCAAGCAAGGACATAGTACCTATGAAGGGTTATTATTGGTTATAAACCTTAAGAGCATGAATTTAAAGGAGGTTTTTAGATGAAGATTCATAATCAATAGAGAAGGGTTTTCATGTTGAAGTTGAGTCTATCATTATGACATACAGGAAGTAAGAGGTTACCTATAGGCCTATATGGTCATCTACAAGAGATAAGAACTTTTGAAAAGTCTTAAGATCCTTTGGAAATAGAGGAAGACCCAATTATTTCATTGTGAATTTAATATTGTCATGACACTAGTATAGCATTTAGTCAGAGCTTTTTATAGGGTTTAAGAAGTTAGATGATACACCTACAATGTTAAACACAACTACAACCAATAAGAAGCAGTGGTATATGCCCTTTCAAATGATCACATAGTTAATGCATAATTCAAGGATCATCAATAAGTAGTTAGATATAAGATATTTAGTGTAAAATAATAAGATAAGGGGTGATGATGTGACTATAGGGGACTGTATTGTCATAATGAAAAGGGGTGAACTATAGGGCTTGGCCTATAGGTCTTCTTCTGATCAAGCCATGAAGTAAGAACTATAGGGGTGTGTCATTAGAAATGGAATTATCCTAATTTTTTTGGATAATTCATGACCATGTTTTCAGGAAAGATCTATAATAAGATAAATAGGCTCACTAGGCAAACTATAGTTAGATTCACCGCAACCAGATATCTACCTATAGCTAGGCCTAAAACATAGTCCTAGGCCATAAGGCAAAGGAGCCAAAGACAATCCCTTAAATTGAATTAAGGTATATGATGATAATTTAGAAAAAAAAGTGATTAATTGGTACCTTCAAACGTGTACCAAGTTCATACATAGTACCATCAGCCTCTGGAGGCACTACATAATACACTGTATGGAATATGCTAGTTTTGAGGCCTAAATTGCCTTGTTTCAAGCTCAAATTATATTAAAAATAGGGGTAGAGGTCCCATGATGATGTTTTAATGATTTTTAAATCAAGGGATGAGTCATTTTAATCTTGGTGAATATTTTCATTTTTTGTATTACAGACACCCTTCCTAATCTCCTATTTAGATGCTCGTATCTTTCACCACATGTGGAGTTTTGAAAAATGCTATTATTATGTTTTGAGGTACCCTTTTTAATTAAAATTAATGAATAATTGAGATTAATTGAGGGGATATTCTTTATGAACACTCATTAAGAGTGTAGGCAGCCCAAAATGCAAGTAAAACCCTACAGGCAAATTTCCTCTACATGATAACTTTGCATATATTTTTCATAGGAACCCAATAATTTTAGGGATGTTAGGGGGTTTAGTGTGATACACATAAATGGAAATATTTTAGGATTTGGAGGTCTTTAATTCATGAATCATCATTTTGAAGTTTCAACTTTGAAACCCCTTCAAGCCTTTAAAATACTAGTTTTGAAAAGTGTATTTTATTTCCATAAAATCATTATGGATCAACATAAAACTATTAAAACATAAAGTAAACTTAGAGAGGATTTCAAAAATGTCAATTTTTATGTATGGATCTATAAGGATGGTGGAAAAAATCATGTTTTTTATGGAAAAACATGTAAAATGAAGCACATGATAGTTAAATGAAATATAATAAATGGAGATCTAAGACTAAGAATTTTTTTTCATCCTCAAATATTCATTTGGTCATAAATCATCATGGAAGTGTCCTTACCAACTTGATCAAAATGGCCAATCTATAAGAAAATGGAACAAAATAGGCCTAGTCAACCCTATTGATTGAATGACAAGTGTTTTCTCATCAAAATCACATATATTGTGGTGAGAAAAGTTGATCCAATTATATTTAATTTTATTTTAATGTTTCATGGTGTATTATTGTAAGTTCCATGGAGTCCAAGTGCTCAGTTTAACTTTTAGGCATAATAGGCCTAATTGGTCAAATGGTCAAGTTGAAGATTGGTGTTGAATTGGCTATCTAGGAGTTCAAAATGGAGTTTCAATGCCAATTTTATTCTATTCCATGGATATCACATGCAAATTTATTTATTTAAGGTCCATTTTCATGTAAAATATGGCTATTTGGAGTTAACTGGTCAAAGCTCAGTTGATTATTTTCTAGTATCCTGCATCTCTCCTTGGTGGACATGTCATTCAAAGCTTTCAACACTTTCAAACACTTCAAGTAGATTTTAATTTTGAATATTATCATATCATCATGCATGAAGGAGGATTTGACTTGTCAAATGGGCCCACCATCTCCCTTCTATGCCAAAGTTGAAGATCCATGCATGCTTTGTGAAGTTTGAATATTTTTATGAACTATTTTAATATTGTAAAGGGATTAGGTCTCCAGTTAGATAACCAAGACTAATCCTTCTCTAAAATCAACACCACATTGGATTTAAGGTAGTTTTAAGACTTATATATTGTCTTTTTTCAATCCATTTATGTATAATTCTTGGAGTTAGAACAAAAACTATAATTGACATCATACATCAATAAAGGAGATATTTTGTACATGAGTTTATACTAGAATAGAGTGTATTTTTGACCATGTACCATCATACAAGTGTCATATATATACCCTTATTATAGGTTCTTTCCACACCTACTATGAAAATATCATCCTTTATAGGTCATTTGAAGAGCTAGGAATAGAATTTGCTTTGCAAGCTTCTTTCAAGCCTTATTTTGAAACACTTATGTTTAGGATTTATTGAAGAGTTTATTTTTTATTCATATGTGTGCCTTAGTTTCAAAATATTTCAAATATTAAATCATTATTCAGGTGCATCACCAAGATAGATAGGATTTCCCATTTTAGCTTCTTTCTTCCCTTTTCACCACAAAAAGTTAGAATTAGATTAGTTTCAGCATTAGATATTAAGAGAACCATCCATCTTTAGAGGTTCTTCTTAATACAGATTAACCCACACTCTGAGAAGATCCAATTTTATCAGCTAGAGAGAAGGTGTGCCGTACACATATTAAAATAGGTTGCACTCCAAAGTGATAACAGTACCCATCTTCTTCCACAAAGTCCTCCAAAAATGACTTAGAAATTTTGTGTCCTTATATAAAATAATAATTTTTGAAACACCATGCAATCTCACAATATCTTTACAAAATAATACTAAAACTCTAATGCCTTAATTGGTTTTGTTACATGCAATGAAATAAAACATTTTAGAAAATATGTCTATAATAAAAAAAATTGAATCAATACCTCTCTGTGTGTTTGGTAATACCAATGCAAAATCCATACTCAAATCTATCCATTGTCCTCTTGAAATTGATAATGGCATGTATAATCCAGTATTTTATGCATGTATTTTTTACACCTGACATATCATATACCTTGAAACATACCTTATCACATCTCTCTTCATCTTTGGCCAAAAATATTTTTCTTCCACCAAAGTTATTGTCTTTGTCTTACCAAAATATCCAGCCAAACCTCCACTATGCAATTCTCTTAACCCAAATAGAATGCATAACTATTTCCCTTTGAAGAGATAAGCTTCTTGATGGGATACTCATCATGAATAGTACTTATCCCACCTATTAATGGATTCTTGTACTACTCAACTACCTTACCAAAATATGGATCAACATCATATAATTATTTGATAGCTTCAAATATAACTACTTAATTCACCATAGTAATTAATACTTATACTCTTCTACTCAATGCATCAACTACCTAAATATGTTTTCCTAATTTATGTTTCAACACAAAACTATAACCTTAAAAGAAAGATACCCACTTTGCATGCCTACTATTTAGCTTATTTTATGTATTCACATACTTCAAATCCTCATGATCTGTAAATAGGATAAACTCCTTAGGCATTAGGTAATGCGTCCAATGTCTTAATACTTGTACAATTGCATAAATTTCAACATCATAGGTAGAATACTTTGTTCTTACCTCATTCAATTTCTCACTGAAATATGCTTTTGGTTTTTCTTCTTGACTCAACACAACACCAATTCTCAAAAATGAAGCATCACAATCAACCTCAAACACTTTGTTAAAATATGGTAATGCTAAAATTGGTCTTTATATAATCTTGCTCTTCAAAAATTCAAAGCTACCTATGGATGCTCTAGTCCGTACAAATTCCTTTTCTCTCATATAATCTATTATTGGTGCCACAATACTACTAAATATTTTATTTATTTATTTTTTTGTAAAAAGTTGTTAAATCATGGAAACTTCTTACCTCTATAATGCTTTTTACAATAGGCCACTTAACAATTGCCTTTATCTTTTCTTCATCCATTCTTACCCCATCTGCTGAAACTACAAATCCCAAAAATACCAAATTGTTTTACATAAACTTGCACTTCTTCAAATTTGCATACAACTCCTTTATTAACAAATACAGTACCATTATCTAATGTTATAAGTGTTCTTCTTTAGTCTTACTGAATATCAAAATATCCTCAATGTAAACAACCACAAACTTACCAATATATTCTCATAGCATTGTATTCATCACCATCATAAATGTGCTAGGT
The DNA here is from genome assembly GCA_037957365.1 of Torreya grandis. Lineage (NCBI taxonomy): Eukaryota > Viridiplantae > Streptophyta > Pinopsida > Cupressales > Taxaceae > Torreya > Torreya grandis. The sequence continues at coordinate 1,402,060 of JARHVA010003861.1, forward strand.
ACATTAGATAATCCAAAGGGCATCACCATCCACTCATACAAGCCATCCCTAGTCTTACATGTAGTTTTCAACTCATCTCCTTCATGAATTTGAATTTGATAATAAGCACTGCTTAGATCAACGTTGGTAAAATATTTTGATCTTGCAAGCACATCCATCATATCATTTAAATGAGGTATAGGAAATATATAATTGATTGTAATTTTATTAATTTATCTACTATCCACACACATTCTCCATCATCCATATTTATTTGGGGTTAGCAAAGTTGGTGTTTCACATGGACTCATACTGTCCCTCATCATCTTCTTTCTTAACAATTCAATATCCTATTTATTTAATTTTACATGTTCTATTGGACTCATCCTATAAATTGCTTGATTGGGCAGAGCTGATCCTAGAATCAAATCAATGTGATGTTGAATATCTCTCTTAGGTGGTAAATAATCTGGTAACTTATCAAGCATAACATATACATATTATTTCAACACTCTTACTAATTTTTTTGGTATTTGCACCATTTATGTGTCTTCATTTTTGCAACTAACACATAAAAACAACCTTCCACCTTGATATCTTAGATAAATTCTTTAGTAAGGTAGATGATTTATGCCTTCTCTTCCTCTTTAAGAGGTAACAAAACTACCTTTTTACCGGCCACCTTTCCAAAAAGTGTACGTGTTATTTTATCCATCATGAATTACTTTCCTACCAAATTACCATTGTCTTCCCAATAACACATGGCATTTATCCATCAAAATAAAATCACACCATATTTTATCATTATAACATTTTCCTATATAAAAATTGATTAGAAACCTTTTATCTATTGTAACTTCATTCCCTTTCTTAAACCATGAAATCTGATAAGGATTATGATACTTTTCACATTAAAAATTTAGTTTCTCTATCATTTCTTTAGAAACCATATTTCCACAAATACACCATCTATAATTACTTTGAATATCTTTCTACCCGAATTATATTTTGTTCAAAAAATATTTGATCACAACCATGCATCACCACCTTCTTTATTTTTCACTTATTCCTTCATTTGAATGATCATTGTTTTTCTCATCATAATATTTTCTCCAACATCTTCTGGTTTAATTCAAGTATTTTTCTCTTCTATCTCAACCTCAACTACATTCACTCTTGAGCAATCCTCTTACGTCCTTTATTGATCTTGATAGTGTAGACACTCAAATGATCTACTCCCTTATTCTCAAAATATATAACAAACATAAAATCTACATCGATTCAGAAACCATCTTCTAGCACCATCGTAATCTCATCCTCTTTGAAATCCTCTTCTTCTTTGTTGGTTTTGAAACCCTTACCTATTGTTATCCTACCTTTCTGTGACATGTGATGATTCACCTCTATTGATATTAGGCCCACATCTAGTGGTATTAAACCCATTTTATCCCATTATTGGAGGGGATCCACCTCTTCTTAGACCAAGAGATGTTATTCTGAAATTCTATTTCTTTTTTTTCTTCTACCTTCAAAACTAATTGACAAGACTCCTCCACATGAAAAGTATTCTATGTATGCTTAATTCATATTAAATAGTAAGTTTCAAACCATTTACATACCTTGCAACCATCTATAGTTATGTTTCATCATGCTCCACTCATAAGGAAAGTTTATAAAACTAATATGTATATTCTTATATACTATGATCTTTTTGCCTCAAATTCTGAAATCTTTTGTATAACATTTATACATAATCCATAGGAATAAATTTCTCCCTTAGCTTCTTCTCCATATTTTACCATTTATTAATCTTATCTTTACCTTTTTTATGCCTCTCTTTCTATAGGTGATCCCACCAAAACATTATATGACCTTTCAATTTCATGCATGTAAACATTACCTTCTTGTTTTCTCTAATAGTCTTCTACTCGAAGAATTTTTCCATGCTATTCATCCAATATATTAACTCCTCTAGTTTTAAAATCCATCCACAATCTATAGAATTAAATTTTGATTCCTTCATATCTTCCTTCTAAATCCTAAACCATCCTCTCTTTAATTGACGGTGGCTATTCTTGTTGTTCTTCTTCTTACTGAATTTTTTCATCATGATCTATGTCCTCTTCACCACCACATTGTCTTCTTCTCTGATCGGTGATAACCTTGATTAATTTTTTCACTTGCCTTTGTAGCTCTTGTATAGTTATTTCATTTATGTAATACCTCCTTATCCTCTCACCACATCTTCCTTCTCAAAGATTCAAACATGATTTGATATCAGATAATGAACCTGAGAGCTATCAAGATAATAAAATTACCAATAAGCCAAAATATGAAACAATAACTCTAAATTGACTCATATTAAATGAATTAAAATAATTACAAACCCAAACCATGCTTAAATAAGATTAAACTCAGAATTAGATTTGACATGCAAATTTTTTTTAAAAACTAAAATCTAAACAAAAAACTTATATTTTTAATAGCTCCTATTTTTAGTATGTTTTAGATGCAAGCACGCGTAGCTCTAAAAATCTCCCAAAATAGTATAAACACTAAAAATTAGCTTATGTGATTAAATTTAATTGAATTTGATGTCTGATCCTAAAAATATATAATTTTTAAAAATAGAAAATTCTCAAAAAATCATTAAATGGTAATTTTAGATCCTCAGATGATCACGTATGGATTTAAAAAAATATGGTCATTTTGGCATGTGGAAGAGCTCAAACAGAGAGATGAGTCAAAAGTTATGGTCTTTGGAAGATTGGCCTATTTTTTTTGCATCATTTTCTATTGTAATTTTATTGTCCTGATAGTATTTGGGTTTATTATTTTGTATCATAGTAAGTTTGAATCTTGAAACATTGTAAGATATGGTGAGAGGACAAGGAGGAAACAATTAGATAAATAATATTATGTAAGAGTTGTAGAGGCAAATATAATAATTAACTGAGATTATTGTAAATTAAAGATAAATGAGAGTAGAAGATGATGTAAAATATGACATAGATCATGAAGAAAAAAATACACAAGAGGAAGCGAAACACGAACAAAATCCATCATTGGAAGAAAGGATGATTATAGATTTAGAAGAAAGGAACTAAAGAATCAAAGTTAATGTTCTAGATTATGGAGGAAGTTTAAAACCAAAGGATTTAATAGATTGGATGAGTAGCATAGATAATTTTTTTGAATAAAGAACTATGAGAGAAGACAATAAGGTAAAGTGTGTATGTACAAAATTTAATGATCATGCAATGATTTGGTGGGATCACCATTAGAAATAAAGACATAGAAAAGATAAATAGAATATTAAGCCATAGAAAAAGATAGAAAAAATGCCGAGGGAGATTTTTATGCTTGTGTATTATGCATAAACCCTTTATAGAATATTCCCAAATTTGAGTTAGAAAGATCACATTATACGAGAGTATATAGATGAATTTTACAAGCTTTTTATATGATTAGACCATGATGAAATATAATAATATATGGATTTAAGGTATGTAAATGGTTTGAAGTTTTCTATTCAAGATTAATTAAGCATGCATAAAATACTTTACTTAGAAGAATATTATCAATTTGCTTTGAAGGCAAAAGAAAAAAAACAAAGAAAATTTTGGAAGAATATCTATTGGACCATGAAGAGAACAGTCCCCTATAATAAGGTTATGAGGTGGATTTAATATAGATAGAGGTGGATTCAATACTAATAAAGGAGAATAATCACGTGGTGTAGAAATACAAGAAGATAATAAAAAAGGGTTTCAATATCAACAAAGAGGAAGAGGATTTCAGAGAGGATGAAGCTATAGTGGTGGTAGTGGATGGTTTCCAAATCAACATAGGTCTTGTGTTATATATTTGGAGAAGAAGGTGATAGAGAGTTTGAGTGTCCACACTACAAAGATACATAAATGAGTTGAAAGGATCACCCAAGAGTAGATTTAGCTAAATTTGAAATAGAAGAGAAAAATACTAAAGTCATAATAATAGATATTAGATAAAATCTCATGATGATAATAACAATGATTACTCCAAGGAAAGAACATATGTAGTATAAAGAAGGTGGTGATACATGGCTATAAACAAATGTTTTTTAAACAAGATGTACTTCAGGAGTTAATATATACAAATAAATTATAGATGGTGGTAGTTGTTAAAATATGGTTTCTAAAGACATGATTAAAAAATAAAGTTTGCAGTCTGAAAAACATCATAATCCTTATTGTATTTCATGGTTTAAGAAAGGGAATGAAGTTACAATAGACAGAAGGTACTTAATCAAGTTTTCTATAGGTAAAACATAAAATGATGAAATATGGAGTGATGTTATACTAATGGATACATGCCATGTGTTATTGGGAAGGTCGTGACAATTTTTAAAAAAAGTAATTCATGATGGAGTGAAGAACACATATAGTTTTTAGAAAGGTGGTATGAATGTAGTTTTGTTACCTCTTAAGGAATAAGGGTAGGCTAAAAGCATGATAACTATAAAAGAATTTGTCAAAGGCACAAAGATGAAAATTTATTATTATGCATTAGTGGTGAAAAAAGAAGACATAAAAGTGATGTAAATACCAACAAAGTAGTAGTAGTGTTAAAAGAATATGCAAACGTTATACCTAATGAGTTATTAGATGGCTAACCACCAAAGATATATATTCAACATTGTATTGATTTGATTCTAGGATCATATCTACCTAATAAAGTAGCTTATACCATGATTCTAATAGAACATACATAATTAAATAAATAGATTATATAATTGATGAAGAAGGGTGTAGTATGGAAGAGCATGAGTTCATGTGCAAAACCAGCATTTCTAACTCTAATGAAAGATGGAGGGTGGGGGATGTGTGTGGATAGTAGAGAAATCAATAAAATTACCATCAAATACATGTTTTTTTAATTCTTCATTTAGATGATATGATGGATGTTCTTGCATGAGAAAAATGTTTTACCAATATTGATCTAAGGATTGTATACTATTGGATTCAGATCCATGAAGCAGATTAATTAAAAACAACATGCAAGACTAAATATAGTTTATATGAGTGGATGGTGATGCCATTAGAATTATCTAATGCACCTAACACATTTGTGAGGAGGATGAACACAATGATGTGAGAATATAGTGGTAAATTTGTGGTGGTATAAATAATAAGACTAAAGAAGAGCACTTATAACATTTGAGAATGATATTGTAATTATTAAGAAAATAAAATCTACATGCAAATTTGAAGAAGTGTAGGTTTATGTAGAATAGTTTGGTATTTTTAGGATTTGTAGTTTCAATAGATGATGTAAGAATGGATGAATAGAAAATAAAGATAATTACTGAGTGGCTTATTGCAAAGAGCATCACACAAGTAAGACATTTCTATGGTTTGGTTACCTTTCATAGAAAGTTCGTTAAGAAATTTACTAGTTTTGTTTCACCAATAATAAATTATACAAGAGGAAATGAATTTATATGGAAAAGGTGAAAAATATAAATCTTTGAGTTTTTAAAGAAGAAAATTATAGAAAATCCTATTTTAGCATTATCATATTTTATCAAAGTGTTTGAGGTTGATTATGATGCTTCATTTATGGGAATTGGTACTATGTTGAGTTAACAAGGAAAAATAATAGCATATTTTAGTGAGAAACTAAATGATGTAAGGACAAAGTATTCTACATATGATGTTGAAATTTATGTCATTTTTCAAACATTAAAATAATGGAGGGATTACCTAGTGCCTAAGAAGTTTATCCTATTTACCAATCATTAGGCTTTGAAGTATGTGAACAGTCAAAATAAGTTAAATTAATAGGCATACAAAGTGGGTGTTTTTATTGTAGGGTTATACTTTTTTGTTGAAGTACAAATTAGTAAAATAGAATCAGGTAGCTAATGATTTTAGTAGGTGAGTAGGGTTGATAACTACTATGTTGATCGAAGTAGTTGGATTTGAATTTATTAAGTATATGATATTGATCCATATTTTAGTAAGATAGTTGAGAAGTACAATAATGCATTAATAGGTGATACATGTAATGCTTGTGATGAGTATATTATATATAATGGTTATCTATTCAAAAGGGAACACTTATGTATTCCAATTAGTCTCTAAAAGACAATATTGTAAAAGAACTAAATAGTGGTGGTTTGACTAGACATTTTTGTAGGAAAATGTCAATAGTTTTGGTAGAGGAGTAGTATTTATGGCCAAAGATGAAAATAAATGTGAAAATATATGTTTTAATGTGTAGGATATGTTAGGTGGCAAAAATACATGCATAAAATATTATTAGGGATGTACATGCCATTATTGATTCTAAGTAGACCATGAAAAAATTTGAGTGTGGATTTTGTGTTATTCCAAGTAGACCATGGAAAAATTTGACTATGAATTTTGTGTTGAGATTATCAAACACACAAAGAAGTAATGATTCAATTTTTTTGTAGACAGGTTTTATAAGATGGTTCATTTTATTTCATGTAAGAAAATAAATGATGCCACTAGATTTGTAGAATAATTTTTTAAGGATATCATGATATTATATGATGTTCCAAAAACCATTAGATCAGATAGAGACACAAAAATTTTAAGTTATTTTGGGAGGAATTTATGGAGATAAATTGAGACTAAGCTAAAATAAAGTAGTGCATACCAACCCAAGAAGATGTATAGATAGAAGTTGTAAATAGGATCCTGAAAAATTTATTAAGATGGATAGTTGGAGAGATTACCAAGTAATGGGACATGGCTTTACCACAAGCTAAGTTTGCACATAATAGATCAGTGAATAGATCAATAGAAAAATCAACATTTCATAGTGTTTATGGAAGAAATCCTAGAAGTGTTTTAGATTTGGTACAACTATAAATTTTAGAATGAGTTAGTGATAATGTAGAAGAATTTGTAGAATAAATACAATAGTTATAATAAGAAGTAAGAAGAAAGTTGCAAAAAAGTAATGAGAAGTATCAAGTAATCACAGATGTCAAAAGAAGGTCAAAAATATTTGAAGAAAGAAATTTAGTGATGGTTTACTTAAGAAAATAAAGAATTATAAAAGACACATTTAACAAGTTGAAGTACAAAAAAATTAGACCATGTAGAATTGTGAACAAAATCATTGACAATGCTTATGGGGTGAGTTTACCAAAAAAAATGATACATTTTTGGTATTTAATGTTTTAGATTTATATGATTTCCATGGAAAAGAGGGTGAAGTTGAAGAATATGAAGAAATAGATTGGAAATAATAGATGCCAAAGATGAAAAAAGAAAAGATAGTGTAGATTCTAGATAAGAAGACAATAAACACATGGCAAGAAAGCGATGACAAGTATTTGGTATAGTAAGAAGGATTATAACAGGAAGATAACACTTGGATTACAAAAAGAGAGATGAAGAATATTGATAGAAATATAAATGGTAGTGGTATAATCAGAGCAAGTTGTAGGAGCTGAGTTGTTTTCAACCAAAGAAAAATGATGTAGAAAAAGAGGACAAACTTTTGAAAGCCATAACTTTTGATCCATAACTCTGTTTGAGCCCATCTTCAAGCCAAAATGACCATCTCAACAATTTTAATTGATTCATAACTAGGAGCTTTCAATTAAGAATGATTTTGATATTTTTTGGAGGCCATACGTGACCATTTAAGGGTTTAAAATTATACTTTAATATTATTTTTAGTATTTTTCTAATTTTAGAAAATGTCTATTTTTGTAACCAGACTTGAAATTCAATTGATATTCGTTCAATAGGTTAATATTAGTGTTTATTTTATTCTTCGATATTTTTAAACTATGTGCACTTGCATGTGAAACTTACTTAAAATAATAGCTACTAAAAATAGTAGGCTGAGTTTTATCTATTTTAAAGTTTTGAATTTTCCTTGTCAATTTCAATTCTGAGTTGAGACTTATTTATGAATGGTTTGTAATTATTTGAATCGTTCAATAAGAATCAATATAGGTTATTATTTCAAAAGATTTACCTATTTAAATTTAATTGTCTGGATAGCATTTGGGTTCATTAAATATTTAAACTTTATGTAATTTCTATGTGTCATACCTTATGTGTGAAAACATGATTGGGTTTTAGTTTCTTTGGAAAACCTTTTGGGTTTATAGATTGACAACATCCTTGGACCCATGATGATACCGTTTTGTAGAGAGGTGACCTTCCTCCTTGGCCAGCGTGCTAAGTTGTTACACTATGAAGAGGATGTTGTTGTGGAAGCAATTATCTATTATGGTTTTGAAATAAAAGTTAGAATTTATTATTACAAAAAATGAAAATAATTATTAAATATGCATTTTCTTGAAAGAATTATTATTTTATTTAGCATAAATGATTGACAATGCTTAATTGTAAATTTTAAAGAAGGGATTGTGAACTTGTGCTAAAACAACTGATTTTATTATTGAAATCTTGTATATTCCCTTACCTTCTGATGAGGATGAGATCCCTTGATATGTATTTTTAAGTATGTATTGTTTTGTGTAGAAAGAGGAAACTTAATTATTTTAATTATGAAATGGTTTAAATTATGCTATAAATTAGGTTACATATGTGTGGCCTTGGATTATATTCATCATTTGTTTATAATTTTTTTTTAAAATAAAAAATAAAGTTCACTAAAAAGTGATGTAATAAGGGGTACTTATGTTTTATATATAATTCATGCCATTTACCCAAAGAAAAAGAAGATTTATGTTTTTTCTCATGCTTCATTATGTTTCGTATAATTTGTGTTATGTCAAAGAATCATTCAAATTAAACAAAGAACATTATGTTTAAAATAAATATTAGCCCTTTTGGTAGGGTACTCTTTAAAAAAAAAAAATTGTAATTAAAATAATGATAGAAAATAAAATTACTCTCTTGTATGGTGAAAATGTACTTAATTAGTATAAAGTCTAATATGTTTACTATTACGTGTTTTATAATTGACTTGTATTCAATGATTTTCAAACAAATAAAAAAATCTTACGTGTTATTAGCTTTTGAAAATGTGTTAGGAAGTGCGACAACATAAAATGGAGGAAAACTATAATGTCATCCATAAATTTTTATGCACTCATGACATTACACTCTGCTCTACAACACCTTGCCTTGTCTCCCATTGTAGTCATCCACGTTGAAAAAAAATATTTTGAATATATTTAAATTACACATCTTTGAATTTATAATGGATGTTGAAACATTTTTTTATATTATTATTTTCTAAAAACTATAATTGCCAATATTTTTGGTTATGATCCTTTAATCTTATTAGAAATGACATTCCCAACATGATTTCCTAACAAATTTAAAAACTCCAATGTTTTTTTTAGCTTTATCATACTCCATGTTTTTTTTTTGAAATATATATACCATAAATTTTACCTTTAACAATAATAAGAGCAGCCCCACAACCTTTTGTGTTGAGTAGCTTCTTATAATCTCTTGTTTGTATTTTATCTCTTTTCATTTTTGAAACGCTTGTAAAACAATTCTTTCAATCAACAAACATTCATATCGCAACTCCTCCACACAAATACTAGTGATTCTTCCTTGTTAGATACTTATTCATAGGGAACAAATTAATTTGGAAAGAAACACAAGATCGTGCATTAATTTCTTTAAATTCACTTAATTCATTATGAAGGGGTAAAAGTATGTGTCCAAACAATTAATTTTAAATATATTGTAAAAATTTAATTAAAGTATGATTTATTATATTGAATTAGGTAACTTAATTGAAACACTATTATTTTAAATCTATATAATTTATAAGGTTGTGAAATTATTTTGTTATTTAGTATATTTTCTTCGTTGCATATTTTTAATGTGTATTTCACTGAATTATATACAATTAAGTCATTTTTATATTTAAATTTAGATTTGAAATTATAGTAACAAATTTCGATAATATTGTCTTTTAAATCAAATTATTATTATGTACGTTTAATATATATTTATAGATTTTTAAAAATAACTTTCATAATATGTAAACCATATATTTAGTTTCATACCCAGGTTTCTATATTAAGAATATGTTTAATCCTAGGGTAATATGAAATGGGAGGCAATATCAATTTTATTGTCGTTAATTGTGTTACCCCATATGCTCATATTCTAATCTGTATATTCCTTATCAGTCCATGTAAAGGTTATAAAAATTATTCAATAATTTATTTGTTTTTTATTTCGTTAAAATGTCTTGATAAAGGTATATATATATTATATATATTTTGAAGAAGAAGAAAAATAGTATTTTATTATATTGAATTTATTATTATAAATATTTTAATTTTTTTTTCTCCCAAATTAATAATTCTTATTTTCACAGATTTCCTCAAATTAAAAGTTATAAATAGTGGCAGCAAGGTTGCGTCATCAACTTCGGCCTTCAATGGTCAGTTTTTCGAATCTTTTGTTAATTTAGGTTTTTATTTTCTAAATTTCAGAATGAAAACATAGAACTTATATTTAAAGTGATGAAACTTAAGAAAGATGTCGTATGACATGATACAGAGCAGTAAGTGAATATCAAGTGAATAGTTTTCAATGTTTAACAATTTGGAATAAAATATCAAAGGTTGAAGCTTTCCAATCATGAAGAATTTTATCGATAAAAAGCCAATATTCAGTTCGAAGATCCAGTTTTTTATATTTTACATGTTGGTTTAGAAGTTCACATTCTATGTGTGGGTGTAAATGAAGATGACTGTGTTGTAGAAAGTGAAAGAAGAATATATGATGAGAAAGTTAATTTGTTACAGTTTTATATTTTATATCTGTTTTCATATTTGTATTTGATGCTTACACGAGACGGAGGGCTCCTGATCTCGTGTACACATTATTGCTAAGAAGATTAAAAACAAAACGTGTACACATTATTGCTAAAAAGATTAAGAACAAAACAGGTTTTTAGTGGTAACATCACAGTAAATGTTTTGTTTTAATATAACACTTACCTATTTTTATGTTTAGCACAGCCATAAAGTAAAGAAACACAAGATGCACATATTTGGGGAAGGGTGGGCACATATTTGTAGGATAGGAAGGTGGGCAATTTGGAGAAGACTCGGCAATTCTCTGAATTGAATTGGAGTCAAAGATTTCAAGATCGTCCAAAACATAAGATCAACCTGTTTGGAATGTGAATGAAGAATATATCAAAAACATCATTAATAAATAACAAAACACCCAGCACCTATGAATCTATTCCAAATTCCTCGTGAAAATGTCAATGAAGAATATATTGAAAACATCATTAATAAATAAAAAAACACCCAGCACCTAGGAATCTATTCCAAATTCCTCATGAAAGTAGTTGTGTGATTCATGTTACGATGTGATTTCTTTATAAATGGCTCCAATAAATTTTGATAACGTAATGTTATGTGAGTTTTTAAATTTAAATTGGATTTGAAATTTGCAACAACTAAGATTTCTCTTTATGATATCGTTGATGAAATAAATAAACATAAAAATTCATGGGACCTAAAAATTATGGAGGACATTCGCCTCTACGGAGTATCTTTCTATAGTGTTTAAAAGGATATTATAACCGATAGTGAGGAACAAAAGGTAAATTTTTGGGTAATGAATCGTATAACATAAGTGGTAAGTTTGTACTCATAACAGTGATACATATCGCAATAAAAGCTCCTACAAAATAATGTATCTTTCATCTTGATGGGCATTTCTCTTTCTTTCTATATTTTGTAGGGAACGGTAGTTATAGTTGCAGAAGAATGATTTAAGAACAGATTTCATTGCGAGGCAGTTAACATAAACAAATGCTGATGGAAATCGCCATAAATAATTCAAACAAGTAGCCCCTGTCTAGCAAGAGTTTCGTAATTTTATACAGACAAACATGAATATGAACGATAAAATATCAAACTGGATAGGTACCATTGTAAGCAAGGAATCTTTGCTTCTTTACAATAGTATGAAATTTTGAGGCAGTGGAATGATCTCAAGATATGTTTGCTTAGTTTTCATTTAACTGTTACGAGAAATTGTTCTCAAAAGGTGTAATGGATATGCCGATAGAAGTACTGAGTTATGTTCAAGATAAATCATAAGTAAAAAAAATACATATATCATGTTCACAATGAAAAAACAAAAAAAAAAAAAAACAAATACAGGTCATCACTTTCCACTCACCATTTCAAGATTTGGTAGAAACTATAGAAATTCCCCAGAATCTCATGTGAGAGTTATTGATTGACTCAAACACCAAGATCACCTGCAAAACGTAAGATATACCTTCCACAATAGAAAAAAGCAAAGAAGAATAATTTGCACAATAAAGATGAAACTAATGAAAATGGATTAATTACAATAACATGGTGAAGAGAAATATAAAAAAAGAGTAGGGGGAGTTAACTAATAGAACTCACTATGGAACTAAGTTGAACACACTGTAGAACTTAAAAAAGAACTCACAGTGGTACTCAGCTGAACTCCAAGTGGATCTCATTGTGGAACTCACATTTTCACCCTCTTAACCTCTTAACACACCTAAGTAAGCTAAAGCTACAAGTGTATAAATTATCCATTTAATAGGTAAATGAAATAATTAATATCTTACACCAACACCCCCCCTTAAGCGTAGCTTAGGTGGATGGAAAATAAAAGATAGGTCCTCGAAACAAGGCATAATGAGGTACCCACATACATTGCAACTCTAATTAAGTGGAGTAAAAGGAGAAAACGTAGTGGGAAAAAAAACTCCCGCCCACCAAAAGAGAGAAAATACAACAAGTACATAAACATGTGATGGAAGAAGGACTCACACTAAGACCCCCCAAGAATTGAATCCATCACAAAAGTACAATCATGAATGTGCTCCATCCTCCTGGCCCGTCCCCCCCCTCCCCACGCCCCACCAACTGAGGATATAGAGAGAAGGTTTGGTGAACCCTACGCCCCCTCCCACCCCCCCACCAAAAGTGAGAAGGATGAAACCCCATGCGAGGAAATGCTCTCTCCCAAAATAGAAATGAGAAGAGAGACCATGCAACTGCCCCTCAAGATGACTCCCATAGTGCTGGAAGATGCTCGACATAAAATAAAGATGAAGACCCATGAACGTTGAACAACATTCCTCCCTTTAGGAAGAAATAGAACTATAGATGTGTGCATGATGTCTTCCCATTTTGGATAGGAATATACATGAAGAAGGATAAATGTCTCTGAACTCTCCACATGATCCAAAAACAAGAATGATGCTCCTAAAAACTATTCAAATGTCTCCAATCCACTGTAAAATTGTGACTGATTAGGAGGATGAATAACAATATCTAAAGAAGATGATGGTGATGCAAATCTATCGAACTTGTCATCAAATAGAAGATAAATGTCCTCAATGTGGTCTTTCAAATGTACAAGATGGGACTCTACAAACAAAAATGATATATCTAGTAGATATGTGTCCCAATGAGCTATCTATGGAAGACTTATAGTGTCCTGCTGCAAAGAATTTGATGTAGCAATAGGTAATAAATGTGTGATCTTGATAAGAGGAGAAGGAGAACCAAGATAAGTCTCTGTGTCATTTGAAATAGCAAGACCTATCAAATATGCAAGTTATTCAACGGTATCATCATCAAAAGGTATGCAATCTACATCATCAAGGGGTATATGGCAATCCATAGCAAGATCATTTGGGAATGGAGAGATATGTGGGTCTCCATAGATTTCCCAAATGCTAGTCCAAAGAGTGTGTGGGCACTCAATATGTGAGATAGAACACATAGTGTCAAAATCAACACTAGAACTAATCAACCCTAAAATATGATCAATATAATTTCCCCATGTATATTTCCTATCAAGTGTATTTGGTTTAGGTATGAGTCCATAAAGATAAGGCAAAAGATTAAGCCACCTGAGATGTGTCAAGATTCCCTTTCACCAAGACTCATAATTATCCTGACCCAATGTTACCTTAGAAGGGTGAATAGAAAAACCCATGATATCTTCTCAAATAAATCAGATTGAGATCAACAATCTGAATATGTATTGATGTTGATAAATGAATCCTAACAAAATAAACAAAACTTATCTAGGTGCCAAAATGTCTAGAATATCAAACATAAGCCATAAAATTGATAAACTAAATAAATAATACCTAGGGCTAAATATGGAAAATATGCATAGATGGCTATGTAGATATCCTCGATAACATTCCAACACCACAAGAATCACAAAAAATGGAAATCATGGTAAAAAGATATGAGGACAGAGGCCAAAAATGTGATCTAAACTTCAAACAACAATAAATTGTATGATAAGGAAAATATGGAAATAATACCTAAACCACTAAATGTTTCCTAGAACTAGCTTTCTGAAGCCTATTTTTTTTCAAAAATATGACTTCGTTTGCTCAAGATATGTCCGATTTACTAAAGCTGCTCCTTTAGGACAAGGAGGCCAAAAAAAGCACAGTGTAAGCTTCTAGATGTCCATATGACCAGAGGCTAAGTCTCTAGGGGTTGGAAGATAGCACCCTAGTCACTCATATGACTAGGATCTAATAGCATGGGGGCTGGCACCTACAATCTAGGTGCAGGTCACCCATGCGACTAGGGCATAAACCCTGGGGGCTAGCCCTCAAAAAATAAAAAATTCCTTTTTTATTAAGAAATTAATAAAATGACTCAGCTATACTTATGCACAAAAATTGAGGTAGCATGGAAATCAGGGTAGAATGGAAATTGAGATGACATGCAAATTGAGGCAGCTCTAAAATCAAAATCAGCTTAGATAACAATGGCATGAAAATACTAGTCATGAGAAAATAAACAATATATACAAATAATAATAATGATGATGATGATGATGATGATGATGATGATGATGATGATGATGATGATGATAATAATAATAATAATAATAATAATAATAATAATAATAATAATAATAATAATAATAATAATAATAATAATATAAGTACAATATATTTTTAGTCGATTCAATAATAGATATAAAAATTAAATATAAGAAATACACATACACACCATACACATATGAATTTATGATACTACGTTGGAAATAATCATAAAAAACAATCTCAAATTTATCATACTACCTTGGAAATATTTGTCTCATACTGGCTGGCTAAAGCAACGAATTTATAGGACCCAAAAGAAAGTTAAAATTATACTCTCATGGTGATGGGCTTAAGAGGATAAAATCAAATATTTGCGAGGCAACATTTAAAAGGTTGAAAATAACTATAACAATACTCTAGAAACAACTTTAAAGAAACTATTTTCTATGAAACAACTTTAAGATAGGTCTATCAATCAGAAGTAGTATTCTTCTTTGTTGGCCAAACCTCACATCCCCCTCGCTAACCTACCTTGATGATGATGTTGTTCTGCATTTCACTATTTTGGGAATGGAAAAAAACAAACATAATTGGTAAGAACCAATTATTAAATATATTCACATATTTGTGAAAATCTATTTTGTTTCATTATTCACAAAAACATAAAATTTAATATATATAGTGACTAGTCTTGTGATTGATATGATATGCATGAATAGAATTTTAGACACTTAAATAGTAAGGCCTTTTTCTCATGCCAAACCCATGTAGATATATGGCCAAAATAGGGCTCTCTTCTCCATTGTTTTGACATTTAAATAGTGAGTCTTTTCTCCATTGTTTTGGCATTTAAATAGTGAGGCCTCTCTCTTGGGACAAACCCATGTAGATACATGACCAATATAGGGCTCTCTTCTCCATTGAATTTTTTAAGGAAGAGTAAAATGAGAAATATCACCTGATTATGCTAAATCAACAATTAACTAAAGATTCCTTGGTCAATAAACTTTTAAAATCCAAAAACAATTAATAAAAACTGATAACTAACATGCACACACGCGTGCGCGCACACACACACGCACACATGCATGCATGCACGCACGCATGCGCACACACACACACACACACACACACACACACACACACACACACACACACACACACACACACACACACACACACACACACACACACACACACACACACACACACACACACACACACACACACACACACACACAATAGTTATCTAAGGTAAACATTTCAAACAAGTTTGGAGAAACTATGCAAACAATAATATATTATATTAGCAATTGTGTGAGACAAGTGTAATGGAAATATCAATAGAGCATAAAAAGCTTCATGGTAGTTGTTCAAAAGAATATGAAATAATATATTATACTCATAATTGTTAAAAGAATATATTATAGTTGCCTTTTTATTTGGATTTTGAAAATATTGTCTAAAGTATGCACCATGAATACTCAATTCATATGACTTCAATGCGAATAATGGATTTTTTTATTTTTTTAAAATTTTGGTACTCATTTTAAATTTGAATGTGTCAACCAGCTTTGGTGGGTTTGTGTTTTCCATATGATAACTTTTCATTAACTTTGTATGTCCAGTCACTTTATTTAACATATGTGTCAATTTCTCACTTACCAACTTCTGCTTCACTATTGAACTTATTCATTGATATTTTGGCCATGTGTATCTTTAATTGTGAGACCTACCCACTTCTAGCTTACCAAGATCTTTAGATTTATGAATCTATTTTATGTACTCTATGGCTATAGGCTAACATAATTGAGCTATGTGGAGCGATCTTATGACTATGTAAGCTTAGACTCTCAAGGTAGCATCCCCTTAAACCTTTTAAATTGTGTACCTCTTTAAGAAGGCCTTAAATAAGGTAATATTGCCATGTGTCACTATATCAACACTGCAAAAACTTAGATCTTGGAAGCTTCAGGACCATTAACCTATTAATTTGATGTTTATTTTTTAAAGCTCAAGGTTAATGAAAATGTGCCAACTATTAAGTTGTCGGAGCTCTGAAACTCAAAGCTATTAAAATATGGGGTCTCTAAGCCATTAGCCTTTGTTTAATCCTTTCAGGTCCAAGCTAATGGAATTCTTCCACTTTTTAATCTATTAAAGCTAAGGAACCTCAAAAAAATTAGATGATTAACCTTGATCTAAACTTACGTGATTCTAGGTAATGTAATTGTGCTACATGACATGTTATCAGGGCTCACAAAATTTGAGGACTTATAATTTTCTTTGAAGTGAATTTCATCCTGGATAAACATGGTTTTTCCATGTGGATGTCCTAGAGTTTCTTGATTCTCGATAAATTATGGATCTTTACTAAATTATGAACAACTTCGAGTAACTTAATAACACCATTTGATGAGCTTTTGGAGCTTGAAAACCTTGAATAATTAAGAAATTTTATGATGGTTGAAGGCTTTAGGTAATGTATTTTTGACACTTGTCCTAATCTTGGATGAGTAAAGTAGGTCCCAACTAGGAATGATCTACAAGTATTTTCTAATACTCTTGTGAACATATGAAAAACATAGGAACACTAACACAAGAACTATTAGTTCTATTAGTCTACAAAAATAATAAACTTAGTTATGAAAACCCAAGTTTTAAGATAGATAAAAATTGAATTTCACTCTTTGATTTTTAAAATTTTAGAAATTTGTAACTTTAGACATTGAAGATTATCTTAGACTTATGCTAAATAAAACTAGTATTGTGGGTCTCTAAAACTTATAAGACCTTAAAATAAAGATACTCAATTAATACTGGGTCCCTATTTTAATTTTAAAAAATGGGTCATGTGTGTTAGGTCAAAACATATATACACTATAAAACACTTTACATGCACCATATTACAATATTTTTGGATAAATAATTAGAAGAATAGTTAGAATCACAAGACTATTTATATGTAATAAACTACTCCATTTTATCTTTCATTTTTAAAAATAGTTTATTCTATTGAATTTGATATAATTGTATATAATTTATACATATCAATAGAATCAAAGAGGCTCTACACATATTCATATATTTCTTTGGCTAAAAAATTAACCTAATATTGATACATTAGATTAGGAATATCAGAATGTAGTTGAAAATCTAAAAGGCTATTTTGACTAATTCATATTGGATTATAATCCACACAAAATATTCAAATAAATCAAATGGTTGAACATTCAATTCTTGATTATGTATTTTTAAATATGGTTGAGATACTTTCAATAAATCATTTTCTTGATTATGAAGATTTTTTGAATTGTGTTCAAAGGAATACTAAGTGCATATAAGAAACATGACTAAGAAAAAGAATTAGTAATCTTCAATTTTTGTAAGAAGTGCATTATGAATTTCATCAAAAGTCTCCCAGAGTAATTTAAAATAATAGGTCCAAAACAATTAATCCCTCTTGTAATGATGAAAACTTGAATACTTATAGTTTAATCATGGTTTCCATTTGCAAACAAACTGAGATTTTCTAGCCTATTCTTTGAAGGGAAACTATATATAATTATATTAAAAAATATGTTGTGAAAGCAGAGAATCCATCATAAATTTATCATCTTATGATAGTAAAAACTTAAGAGAATGCAACCTTGTATGAACTAGCCTTTAAGAAACTTGTAATTTATAATATTTTTTATCATAACATAATTACATAGAAAATTTTCCATCTTTTAAAAAAACCTCCCACTCATTCATTTCAACTAATTATTTGTTTCATTCAATGTTGGTAAGAAGATTTTAAATCATATATTGCATAGTGCACATAGTTTTATATCTACTTTAGCCTTCATTGATGCATACATGGATAAGCCTCCTTCATTATATATACTATCACATATAAAAGAAGCAAATAATTAGGCATATGAAGAAAATTGTTTCATTTAAAAATGGGGGAACAAATGTGCCATCTAATATTCATGTTGTAGAAAAGTAGGTGTTTCGGTCATGGGCCTAGTCATGTACTTATATTTTTGTGTAAGCCAGATTTAGGCTTGTTCCAATGGGGCACATGCCTTGACTATTCCTATTGTGCTCAAAATTTAACACTTGAATGTGTTTCCATCACTTTATAAAAGATGCAAGCCTTATGTTCTCACCCGAAGCATAATGGAAAAGGGACCAGAGTCTATGTTGAGCTAGTTGTGCTATGGCACAACTCTATCCTTGAAGGGCTTAGTTAGCACAATGATGGTTGTAGATTCATGGGCACAAACCTTTGGGGAACCTTGGATTAATAGAATTTAGTCACTTGAGGGGAAATTGGGGATTTGTTTGAGGGACTTAGGCATAATTTTGTGCTGACTCATGGGTATCATTACAGGGTG
The DNA here is from genome assembly GCA_037957365.1 of Torreya grandis. Lineage (NCBI taxonomy): Eukaryota > Viridiplantae > Streptophyta > Pinopsida > Cupressales > Taxaceae > Torreya > Torreya grandis. The sequence continues at coordinate 1,421,265 of JARHVA010003861.1, forward strand.
TAGGGTCTTCACCATACTTACAACATTTCCTATATCGGGCATGGGGTTCATCATTAGCTATAGGCATGCCATGAATGAGTTAGGTTAGAAGTTCATGAGAGCTTAATATACATACTATTGACATAAAGAATTTAATCCATTAGATACTACACAAAACTTCATCATTAACTAAGCTCAATAACAATACATACATAAGTTAATACAAATTAAGCATATGCTCAAATTAAACTGATAAAGTCCAAGAGGCTCAGAAGAGAGCTTGGGAATTACAAAGAGGAGAATCAAAATCATCCTAAACTACTTATAACTCTAATGGAAACCATCTAAAATAAATTCACTAGAGCTTTGCTACTCTAGTTCATCTCTCTCTTCCAACTAAACTCAACTTGATTTTATAGAGCTTCAGAGCATCTTAGGATCATGGGGATTGAAGCACACATCCTATCATCTCCAATAAACTTATCTTTAATGAAAAATCACTATCCCATGTACCCACTTCCCAATGTTGATTGATTTAGAAAGGAGTTTTATCCACCTACCAATTGGTGCCACTAGAAGACAAAATATCAGTCATCTCTTATGATTGCTTCATGCCTAGGTGTTTATTGAGTTGGAATGGGCTCACTACTTAGGTAAAATAGGGGCCAAAAATTACCCCATATAAAAATGCTAGTCTATCTCCAAACTAAACTTTTAGTTCCTTAGATGCACAAAACTCAGGCATACTCTATTGTAATTTTACCTTGAATTCCTTGAAGCCCTGAATTATGAGCTTATTTTTTCTTCAATGACATCATGGATCTCCATGGAGGTAGCCTTGAGTTTGAGCATATCAATGTTGTCCAATTATTTTATAAATATCTCTAGCCTTTCCTTTAATTTTTTAACCCCACCATCTAGGATGGTTTCTTACTCGCTTGCATTTGTTTGAAAGGCACATAAGATTTCTTCTATGTTTTGTTCCTTGGTTTTCAGCTAGGCACTCAAAGTGTTGATCGGTGCCATAATATGCATGTGCCCATTCCTACTAATAGTGAATTCTTACTTCATTAAGGAATCCTTCTACCCTTTCACCTTTTGGAGGTGTGAATCTATGACTAAGATTTGGGTAGATATGTTACAAAACATAACATTGATATCTTCTATGGTCTCTCTAGCCTTACAAATAGGTATTCTACCTCATCAAGCTTCTATTAGAGATTTTTCTTGATGGTGTCACAAGGTTCTTCCTTCTCTTTTGGTACCAGATAAATTTATGGGAAAATCTTCTCTACTAGTGCACACACTTTATCAACCTCTACAAATTTATAAGTGTCAATACCATCTAAAAGAGATGACTCTACTTCTTCCATGTGCTTGGCCAACTACTGGACCTTGAGCTTCATGGAATTAATCTCTTTCTCTTCCTATAACACTATTTTACTCCATTTTATTCCTCTTCCTCTTCTTCTTCTTCTTCTTCTTCTTCTTCTTCTTCTTCTTCTTCTTCTTCTTCTTCTTCTTCTTCTTCTTCCTCTTCTTCTCCCTCTTCTTCTTCTTCTTCTTCTTCTTCTTCTTCTTCTTCTTCTTCTTCTTCTTCTTCTTCTTCTTCTTCTTCTTCTTCTTCTTCTTCTTCCCTCTTCTTCTTCTTCTTCTTCTTCTTCTTCTTCTTCTTCTTCTTCTTCTTCTTCTTCTTCTTCTTCTTCTTCTTCTTCTTCTTCTTCTTCTTCTTCTTCTTCTTCTTCTTCTTCTCCCTCTTCGTATTCTTCGTATTCTTCTTAGTATTCTCCCTCTTCTCCCTCTTCTTCGTCTTCTTCTTCTTCTTCTTCTTCTTCTTCTTCTTCTTCTTCTTCTTCTTCTTCTTCTTCTTCTTCTTCTTCTTCTTCTTCTTCTATATGATCTTGAATGAGGCCCATTTTTGTCTATTGGTGCAACATCTCCTCCTCATCTTCTGGAGGTTGTATTGCAAGTTATTTGGTTGGGGCACTTGATGATCCTACTTATCCAAGCACAACAATACTGCTACCTTGATCAGAAATTGGGTTCTAATAATGGTTCTAATTTAGAGTTTCAATGATGGCACACTATAGATCTCTTTGATATCTTTCTAGTGCATTTTTTAGAATGTAAATATGAGTTTAGGATCTCTTTTTATGGCCATTTAAAGATGGTCGATAAATGTCACGAGATTGCTTGAAGCAATGTAACATGTGACATGTGTTTAAATGTGGTTTCGACATTTGGCACGAGGACCTATCAGAGGTCGACACTTGGTACATTGAAAAGTTTTGAAAAAGTGGTATGATGTTTTACTCCAGTCTTTGACAACGGTTCGTAAAAAAAGGGGCCCTGTTATTGGCCTCTTGGATGACTATGCCACATCATCAACATGCCACATCACTATAGTGACTCATCTTGCCATGTCACATTTTATGGTAAGTGGACTTAAGTGACTAAGCTTGTGAGATAATCTTGTTGATCAAGTCATATGGTGAGTTTGAAGGACAGTTCATTGCCACGAAGCCCAAGCAAGGTGGCGAGCTCGAGGGAAAACTATTTGAGAGGAATGGATAAGCCACCAAATTGTCACCACAAAAATCATGTAAGACCAAGTCCTAACTGACTTTTTCTCCAATGGTGGCCTAAGCATAGCACCTAAGTCTCCTATAAAAGAGACGTTGACATTTGTTAAGGAGGTCGACCAACCTATTTTTAGTATGAAATCCATTCTTCCCCAACAAATGTGGGATAAAGGAATAAGCCCAAGCACCAAAAGAGGAGGCTGATGGTTTGAACCATGCACCTATTGCGCAAAACTAATAGGCTTTGACTGCTTGTGCTACGAACTTTGAAGTGATATAAAGGGAGCAAAATTTATTTGAAAAGGATCAACTTTTGACTATGTTTTTTAATTTTATTAGGCTGAGACCTTGTAGAAGCTTTGGTAAGCTTATGTTAATGGATTTTTATCCATTATCGGGCCATATTACATAGTCTTAATACTCTGTTTAGCTAATTTGCATATTGAAGGAGTATTTTTCAAAACTTAGAGGAGATTTTTAGGACTTTTGGAGTGACTTTGGAGGTATTTATGAAGACTCACAGAATTTGAAGGTGTCAGGCTTGAATCAATCATGATGAAGGTGATTTTTTCATTGAGATATCAGCTTGTAGGAAAGTTGTTTATTACTTCTAGGTGTTTGAAGTGCCCTTAATGGAAATAGTCCACTCATTTGGTGAACCTAGAGACGTAGGTGTCAATTGTTGAGCTGAACTCCATTATCACATTTTGTGTTTTTAGTAATTATAGTTTGATGCATGTTTTTGTTTTAGTTTTCTGATTTGATTTTAATTAGTAAATGAACTCACGCAAGTGATTCAAATTTTGACAATTATAACACATCATTATTAAAAAAATGGTTAAATGGTGAATGAAAGTACAAGTCACAAAAAATTTCAATCCATTTTTGTAAAACCATCTTTTTCACTAACTCCTATCATTTTTACAAGTTTAGTTGAAATTTTTAAGAATTTGAATGATAAATAAAGGGATTTATTAAAGTATCCAGATAAGCTATTTGCACTTCAAATTTAAGTGTAGAGTTTATAGATCAAGTTGGTATCAGAGTAGTTAGAATGCAAGGTTGGCTTCTAGTTATGTGTTGATACTTGATTCCATAATAGTTGAATTATTGGTTTGCAGATTGATTATACTATAGTGTATATTGTGTAATCAGGTGTTTGCAGGAAACCATGGGCTAGTTGTCACAGATTGAGGCCATCAAAGATGAAAATGCAATCTTGAGATGCCAAAAATTTGCACTTGAATTGTAAGTGGCAAAGTTAAAATCGAAGCTCAAATCCAAGGATGAGATCTTGATTAGATTACAATGTGGGGAGTGTGAAAAGGTAAAGCATTCTACTTTAGATGTAGAGACTATGACTAAATGCACTATAATTTTTTCACCATAGGAATCTTCATCTGCTTCTACCATTTTAGATTCAAATTCTAGTAATATTGTTTTTTGTGATTTTGAAAGATACACAAAGGGCATATGATATAAATTATTGTTTAAAATGGGTTATAATGGAGGAGGACTTGGTAGAGATAGACAAGGTATATCTAACCCAATTCAGGTTGAGCATAGACCTATTTGTGCAGGTTTGGGATATACTAGTGTGCAGGTGGATGATGGAGAAGTTTCTTACATGGCTAAAGGAAGATGAAGTTCTAATAGCGAAGGTTCTAGGCCACTAGTTTAAAAGTGTAAAGGTAAAAGAGGTATTGAGATTCCACCTCTTGATTCTTACACTAAATCTTCTGATCTAATTGATGCTTTTAAGAAGTTTGGATATAATGTACAAAAGATAATGCAATCATTTCCATGCAATTTTTATGGGATGAATAACCATAGTGCTAAGACTTGTTGGAAATGAAAATCTTTGTTTAAGTAGATTGCATGTTTAAAAGACCATTCTCATGTTAATTTGGGAATTGGCAAAAGGGGACCCTCACCTAAGAAGGATGTTTGTACTCATTGTAAAGTGAGTGGACATAGGATTGATAGATGTTTTAAGATTCATTCATCTTCACATTCAAGTAATGTTAAAACTAAGATGATTTACAAACCTCTCACTAAGGTTAATGAAGCTAATTCAATCCATAATGTAGTTGGAAATACAACTCAGGATAAGGTAAAACCTACAAGTGAAAATCCATTTAAGAGGTTAAGTCAACAATCTTTTAAATTACATATGGCAAAGCCCAAATTGAAAAAGTATGCAATTGATAATGAATCCATAGAGACAATTAATTTCACTAGGAAGAAAGAATTGGTTAAGTGGATTATCACTACATTCTTTTTCCAAAGCATGGTTAAGAATTCACCTAAGGGAATGAACAAGCTTTGATAGATGTAGATTAGAGTTGGTGGGAACACTTCAAGATAGGTTTACAATATGAAGTTTTTCAATTCTCACTTTTTGAGAAATCTAAGTTTTTGATCTCCATAATATACTGTATGCATAGTCTAATAATGGATAAGACATTAACTCATTCAAAATAGTTGGGGATATAACAGAGTGATGTTGTGAGTTATTTCCTTACAACATTTGACAGTTACAATGCTATTTTGAATGTATCTATTTTGGCACAAAGATGTTTAGATGCATTCTTTTAAGACCCTTTGGGCATGTTTAAAATGATAGGCAACATACACTTTTGGTTGTTTGCATTTTCTTAGCATATAAGTCCCATACTAGGGCATTGTATTGAAACATGTCCACAATAGTTATTGTATGTTGTTAACATTATAAAATTATCTTGAAATTACATTAGGAGTTGTTTTAGTTTTTGGCAATTCACCACTTTATAAGATGTGACATTTGGGCAAGCAGTTTGATATGTTATAATCACTTTGGTAGTTATAGATTCACTTACTCATGCCTTTGGATTAGGCATTTTTATAGTTTGATTGTGAATCATTTTAATGCAATTATTTATATCTCTTACTATGATTGGGTTCTATTTTCATGGATGTAGTATACCAATTTGCAGTTCAAGGGATATTGGACTTTTGGAGACCAAAAGCCTTCCATTAGGGAGGTGTGATTAGAAATTGGGTTCTGATAATGGTTCTAATTTAGAGTTTTAGTGGTGGCACACTATAGAGATCTTTGAGAGATTTTTGGTGCATTTTTTAGAATGTAAATCTGAGTTTGGGAGCTCCTGTTATGGCCATTTGAAGATGGTCAATAAATGTTGTGAGATTGATTAAAGAAATGCGACATGTGGCATGTGTTTCAATGTGGTTTCAACATTTGGCATGAGGACCTATTAGAGGTTGACACTTGGCAAATTGAATTTTTTTGAAAAAGTGGTATGATGTTTTACTCTGGTCTTTGAAATTGATTTGTACCCTTATTGGCCTCTTGGATGACTATGCCACATCATCAACATGCCATGTCACTATAGTGATTCATCTTTCTATGTCACATTTTATGCCAAGTAGAGTTAAGTGACTAAGCTCGTAAGATAAGCTCGTTGATTGAGCCATATGGTAAGTTTGAAGGATAGTTCATTGCCACGAAGCTTGAGCAAGGTGGCGAGCTCGAGGGAGAATGGTTCGAGAGGAATAGATGAGCCACCAAATCATTGCCACACAAAATATGTAAGACCAAGTCCTAACTGAATATTTCTCCAATGACAACCTAAGCTTAGTGTCTAAGTCTCTTACAAAAGAGACATTGACATTTGTTAAGGAGGCTGACCAACCCATTTTTAGTATGAAATCCATTCTTCCCCAACAAATGTGGGATAAAGGAATAATCCCAAGTGCCAAAAGAGGAGGCCAATAGTTTGAACCATGCACCTATTGTGCAAAACTAATAGGCTTTGATCACTTATTCTATGGAATTCGAAGTGATATAAAGGGAACACATTTTTATTTGAAAAGGATCAACTTTTGACTTTGTTTTTTTATTTTATTAGGCCAAGACCTTGTATAAGATTTGGTAAACTTATGTTAATGGATTTTTATCCATTCTCGGGCTATATTACACAGTCTTAATATTCTGTTTAGCTAATTTGCATATTGGAGGAGTATTTTTCAAACCTTAGAGGAGATTTTTAGGACTTTTGGAGCGACTTTGTAGGTATTTATGAAGACTCATGAAATTCAAAGGTGGGGGGCTTGAATCATTCATGGTGAAGGTGAATTTTGCATTGAAATATCAGCTTGTAGGAAAGTTGTTTATTGTTTCTAGGTGTCTGAAGTGCCCTTAATGGACATAGTCCACTCCTTTGGTGAACCCAGAGACGTAGGCATCAATTATTGAGCTGAACTCCATTATCACATTTTGTGTTTTTGTTAATTATCATTTGATGCATGTTTTTTTTTCAATTTTTTGATTTGATTTTAATTAGTAAATGAAATCATGAAAGTGATTCAAATTTTGATAATTATAACATAATGTTATTAAAAAATGGTTAAGTGGTGAATTAAAGTACAAGTCATAGACAATTTCAATCCATTTATGTAAAACCATGTTTTCCACTAACTCCTATCATTTTTACAAGTTCATTTGAAATTTTCAAGAATTTAAATGATAAATAAAGGGAGTTATTAAACTATCTAGATAAGCTATTTGCACTTCAAATTTTAGTGTAGAGTTTATGGATCATACCTTGGAGAGTCTCATAAATTTTAGTAGTATTGGTTTCTTCCTCTATTTCTTCTTATGACTTGCACTCCTTAGCATTGACTCTCTCAATCGATTCTTTTGTCATTTGGCCTTCACTGTACCTTTTTAATATCCATGTCACTGGGGCCAAGCTTCCTCCATACTTTTTCCATCTTTACCTCTTCACTTTGAGGTGGTGAGGGAGTTTCTTGCAAAATAAGGAGTCATATTATTTGGGCATAATGTACATTCCTTTCCTAAATTATACCCCCTACTCCATCTCTTCTTACTCCTTTACACATCTTACACCTCAATATTTGCCAGGGTGATGGTGGGCATTGTAACATGAAACTTTGGCTTTTTTGTCTTCTCATTTGAGATAATAGAAGTCCTTGGTGAAAACTTTGTGCACTTTTTATTAGGGGCTGACAGAGAGGCTTCCTTACTAGAGGTGATCTTCAACTTGATGTGCTCTTCTATCTCCTCAAGTGTCTCCCCCTTATTTTTCCTAGCAAACATTTTCTTTTTAACTAGCATTGATGTTCATTCATCACTAATCCTGATGGGGTGGGAGGTCATCAATATCCTCAATGCTTTGTCTTTATTCCTTGGATTCATCTCATAGTATAACCTATGGATGTGCTCGAATATGGTTTATTCTTAAAATGGGTGTCTATTAGTGTGATATAAACCATCCTCTTCATCCTTGGTTATTTTTATCCCTGGGTGTAAAAACTAGCACTACAACCTATTCCTATCCATGTCTAATTCCCTTAATAAAAATATCCAACTTCTACTCATTTGGGATCTTTCAGAGCATGTCCTTAAAGTATTTAGTTGATAAGGCATATGGGAGCTTTAACTACCCTGACTTTTTTTACATCGATCAGTGCCAAGTGCACTACATATAAGTGTTGCATAATGTCAAAGCTCATCATTCCATACATGCTCTTGGGGAACTCCTAAGGGATACAAAAATCTAGCATAAATTATTCTATGTACTTTTTGTACCAACCCATCACTCAATTTTTATACTTTGTAGAGAAGGAAGTGGGGTAGGTAAAATCCTTATACTTATGCACTGAGGAGTCATTGTGCTCTAAGAAGAGCCAGAGATTATCCTTGTCCACATATGGTAATATGATCTTTTCCATGACTATTAATATTAGAATATGCCCCCACCTAAAGGTCCCATTTATCATGTGGCAATCTGGCACATTTGTTTTTATAAACTCCTCTACTATAAATTTTGAAATATTAAACTTTACACCCTGTACCATATGATAGGTGATATAGAGGTATGTTTTGGTGATGTGAGTCCACCGACCGTTGGTGCATAGTTTCAAACTTACAAGGTGCACCTCCACCCTCATATCAGGGTCCTTAGAGTATTTAATTAATAATATGAAGCCCCCCTTGTAATAATTCAAGAACTTCACAATGTACTCCACCTCTTCATCATCTCTTATCATCTCATGAATATATTTTCTAGCATATAAGATCTTGGTTATCCTTCCTATCATGCACATTGAAATCCTCATGTACCTCCCTATCAAATATATGCAATCTCCATGGAATCATAAAATAAGGAACTGGACGTGTTCCTCTAGCTTTCCAAAGCATGATAACTCATAAAGCTGAGTTGCATTGGAGGCCATCAATCCTTATTGGATTGAGACACCAAATTATGTTGTGCCCTACTCCATTTTATTTCTTGTATCAACCATCCAATCTAGTGTTAGGTCATGTACATTGATTGAGGTATGGTGGTTATAATCCATCAACTACCAAGTGTGTGTAAAATAATTCCAATGTTCCCCTATTAATACTTTTAGGAGAAATTGCATCACTTGGTTGGACATATTTTTTTAGCACCTCAGTGTTGACTTGCATAATGCTAACTCCTTCCACTGGGACCATTGTTGTCCATGTAGCATCCACTTTGGATGTTGTACATGCCCAATTTGGATCTTATTGCACCTATTATGGATTTGATCCCTTGTGAATCTTGCCTATTGTAAATCTGCTAGTGTTGAAGAATGATAGGTTTAGTTTAACAAAGACTAGAATGGTTATTAGTGCTTTATAATAATGAGGTCTAAAACTATACCTTCAACCTTTTAGCTTCACAGGCTATTAATGGTAGATTAGGTGTCAAATCTCTATTATGTTGAGTAGTTCCTTCAGAAATCTCTCCTCATACCTATCTACACTAGTCTCAATATATATCTAATTTTTCTTTCTTCACACTTGTTCACTTTTGGTATTTGTAGGTACTAAAATTCTCACTTTGGTAGGGTTTATGTGCTTCATCTCTGTGGTTCATTGGTTTCGCTCTAGTTCAATCTAAGTCTCAAGTTTGCACAAAGTTTAAAACCTCACCCAGTCAACTACTTGTTGTTTTATACCCTACCTTTAGCTACCATCTTTAATTCAAGTGTTTTATTGGCATGGCAGTGTTTAGATTTATTGGAAAACTCAAAATTTTATGACATCCATAAAAATATTCTATTACCAATGATTTAATGCACATTTTTGTGGCTCCACCATCACCTCATTTAATGATCTTAATGATATTTTGATGAAGTGACATGTAATTTAAATGGTTACTTGCCACTCAAATCTGGGTGGATTTCAACTATATTTAATGATTCTCCTTCTATGCTTTATTCATTTGGCATGAACTTCACCTTTATTATGGTAACTTGGGCATAGTACCTCTCATGTGCATGATTAAATGCCTTTAGTTTCATCTTCTCTTTTTGTTGTGTTTCTTTTTCAATCATACTTTTGTTTCTTGGTTAGATTCTTGCACTTCATCTTACCTTGGCCTATTTTACCCCCATACAAATCCCTTATGCTATCCTTTTAGCACTTAATTTTCCTCTTCTGGTTATCTTATGCATGATCATGATGTGTGTCTTCACTTTATCTCTTATGTATAATCATGTTGTACATCTTCAATTTCTCTCTTGTGCCAAATCATGTTATGTATCTTCACTTTCTTCTTTTGACCTTTGGCATGTGATTAAATGATGCACCTTATTTTGGTCTCTAAATTCTTATACACTAGCATCTTATGCATATTTGTCACATGGATCTTATTTTATTGTAAGTCTAGTAACCTCTTCATGCCCAAAAATTTAGGTGTCTACCCCTTAGGTGCTTAAAAATCAAATGTGTTCAGCTCACCCAACTGGTATTATGTGCAGAAGTGCCAAATTAGTTATTCATTGGGTCTCTAAATGTTGTACAATCTATATCTTGTGCACATAGATCTTGTGCATCTTCCTCTTGATTCTAGTAAGTTTTATGCATTCACCACTTAGATGTTTGGCCTTAGGTACTTTAAAAATTACAAGGGCTTGACCCACATGATTGGAATTAAGCTTGAAGTGTCAATAGATTTTCCTATTGGGCTTCAAAATGCTACTTCTTCACTCTTTACACTACTTCCCAAAGAATAAAACAAAACAAAAGGAATTGTTTGGCTTATACCAAAAATTATTTTGGTCATCTCAACTCAAACCAACTAGTGACTAATAAGTCACTGTTTTTATGACATAAACAACATCCTATTGTTGATGTGGTTTCAATCTGTTACCATTTAAATCCCTAGGGAGCATTTTTCTAGTTAAAGTGTGTAACTCACATGCACCTATATCTAATATGTGGTGGATGATATAGGGGCCCATCTACCTTATCTATAATTTTCCTAGGTGTTTGATATACTTAAAGTCATAGAGCAAAATGAATGATATTTATATTACCACCTTATTCTTTATATGTTTATCATGCTAGAGATTCTGACTCACCTTTTTTATCTACTAAATCCACTTTGTCTTGGTGAACATCTCATCTAAGCAATCCAAATCCTCCAACCTTGAGTTTAGTGACTCTTAGTCATGTAATTGACCAATACACATGATGTGTAATGATGGTACAAATAACTCCATTGGAAAGATCACCTCAGTACCAAACACTAGTTGAAATGGTGTAGCCTTGTCTAGGCACTTTTAGGTTGTGTGATTTTCCCATAATACTATCCATACTCGATCATCCCAATCCTTGAAACCCACATTTCATATATTTGTGAGGCACATCCCTAGGATCTTATTGAATGAATTAGCTATGTTATTTACTTGGGGATGGTAAGGCATTATATTTTAGTACACCACCATAGGCTCTATTAGTAGGATCTACATAGTCTCATTAATGAAGTGTGTGCCACTATCACTAATCAAGCTAAGTCAACACTCATACTAGATTATGATGTTGCATATCTTGTGTAATGGCATCTTAATATCCCCTCATGCACCTCATAAAGGATGGAGTCTATTTCATGGTCCAAGATACATCGACACAAAACTTCATCTCAGCCTAATTTATATAGTTCACTATTGATCACCTCAAAGGGGGCATTGCGAACTATGAACTATTTATTTTCTTTTGTTGTCATTATTTTGGGTGTAGATCTAGATGTTAGAAAGGAGGCTATATCTTCCAAGTCCTCAAGGGTGCACTAGATTTTGTATAGTTTCACATCTAGCATATCATCCTCAATCAACACTATTACATCACTTGAGTCTATATGGGATAAATGGTCTAGCCCTAAATTTTATTTTCCAAGCTTGACAACAACAGAGAACTAGAATTCTTGAAATAAAAATATCCATTTGTAAATTTGCCCATGGGAAATGGGATTATTCATGAGGTAGTTAATATCCTTGTGGTCTATGATAAAGATGAATGGGTTTGACAATAAATATTTTATAAATTTCTATAAGGCGTAGAACATGGTAAGTGCCTCACACTCGATTGTAGTATAGTTATGTTATGCCCTTGTTCATTTTTTGCTAGCAAAGAATATTGAATGATCCATTTTGTCTTCACTAAGTTGTACAAATATTGCATCAAATGTAGATACGAAAGAATCGACATAGACATGGAATGGGCTCATCCATTCAGGAAATTAAAAGATAGGTGCACTGGGTAGTCTAAGATTTAAGGCCTTAAAGGCATCTTCTTGTGCCTCACCTCAGTATAATGGTATATCCTTGCACAAAATATCTTCTAGTGACACAAAAAACTTCACATAACTCCTTATGATTTTTTTTAATATCGACATGGCCAAAGAAAGGCACGAATCTATATCAATGTCAAAGGAGTCTAGAGTTAAATGATGATGGCAATCTTAACTAGATTGATGAGCAAACCATCCTTATAGATGATGTGCCAAAGTAAGGTTCCAAATGATGTTACAAAGATGCACCTTTTGATGTTTAAATATATCTAAAGTTTCTTTCACCTCTCAAACACTAGGCACATGTTGTCACAATGGTCCTTGATGAGTCCACACAATGTCTAATCATCTAGATAAAATTAGAGGAAGCTTTGGATGAAGTATTTGAATGTGGTAATCATCACTTTGAATAATACAACTAGTGCATTATTGAATCCAAAGGGCATCACATTATAAGAAAAATAAACCCATTCAATCACAAAGGTTGTTTTGGGCTTCTCCTCATCAATATGGACTGGGTGGTAGCTAGAGAACCCATTAGTAAAGGTGTATATCTCATAGTTTGTGATACATTCAAGGACTTTGTTGGTCAATAGAGTCAAGAAGGGGTCATTGACATAGGTGAATATCAACATTATATAATAAATGTAGATGAGAATGTGCCCATACTTATTGATGATTATTACCATTGGGCTCCACTTATACTCCTACATAGGGTAAATAGCCCCTATGTCTAACATTGCATAGATCTCTATTTTGACCTTGGCACAAAGGTTAGGATTGATCTTGTAGGGGTAATTTTTCACCATTTTTACACCATCAATTAGCTTTATACTCATCTTCCCAAGGCATGGGTGTATGCCATTCAAATCTTGATAAGTCCTAAGAAACAAGTGTTAGAACTCATTTAGGAGGTCTATGATGTGTGACACCTTTACGTCAGACCAATAGGAACCTAGAGTGGCCATTTTTGGCTCTCTTTTTGCATTGATGTCCAATTTGATAGTCTTTAGTGGTATGTGGTATGGCTCATTCTTCTCCTGGTATGAGTCCTTGACTTGCAAAGTTCCCTCAGTTGTCTCTACATGAATATGAGTGGGGTATTCTTTGTTAAGATCATTATCATCTACTTGGCACATGATCTTTTTTCTAGTGGTTAGTGTTTTCCAGCAGTGATCTTTTTTCTAAATTACATACATTAGATCGACCAACTCCATGTTATATGAGGAAAAGGAGAAGGTGTGTAAGAACTTCTCCTTAAAAGCCTTCCAATTGATTATCTCTTAATGAATCTCATTGACCATGTACCATATTCACACTTATGTCTTCAGAGTCCTATAAAAAGCATACACCCATAAGTTATTTGGGGCAGTCATGTTATAGTTGATTTGTCTCTTTGCATAGGTGAACATGCACCATAATTTCATAGTCATTAGAGTATACCAAAGGTATCTAAGTTATTTTTACTCCTATATCTAGTGCAAATGGCCGCTTTTACCTCTATCTAGGTTGGGAATTTAGACCTTTGTGCTACCCACCAATGCACACCAATGATTCTCAATGTATACACTAGTACACCCATTATGTCTGTCTCTTTGGGGATGCATGATTCAAGGTTGAGGACATAGCTTTAAACTGGGTTACTTCATTAAAATTTTAGGAGCACTACAAGATTTCCTTTCCTCAAGTTGATTACCCTCTTTCCTTTCTCCTCATGGTATGGGATGTATCATTTTTAAGCATGACTAATCAAGACCCAACTAGTCTTTATAAGCTCTGGTGTATTTATGTGTACCAAGTGAAATATATGACTAGTGGCCTCATAAGCCTCTTCAACCCATTGATTTTAAGTGGAATTAGTAGTGTCTGAGGAAAATTTCCCATCCTCTCAAGGGAGCACTCCTTGATCAAAAGGGTGGATATTCTCAATGCCTTACACTATGATGTTATATATATGGTTGATCTCATCCTTCAAATTGACACTCTCCACATAGGGGGTCCTTGGCCACTTAAAAGGGGGATCAATACCATTTCCTTTTCATTTTTGAAGGTCATATATTACTTCTTAAAGAACATATCTTAATTATTAGTGTTAAACACTAGGTAGTTATCCTATTCAGCTAGTGCGATAACCTCAAAGTCAATGTGGAATTTGGTACCCATAAAATATACAATGGTGCCCTTTAGAATTCCAATCAATTGCACTTGGGTGTTGTTGGCCATGAAGAGTACATGGGGAGAAGGCCCCAAGGATAGCCTACCCATCTTTTCTCATGCATTTTTCATCAAGAAATTTACCTTGATGCTAGTATCAATCAACACTTCATAGATGCACCATCCATCGATGGTGGTATTCACTAGGAGTTCTTGGTCATATTTGATGTTTTGGGCATGTTTGGACTCCTGCACCCTTTCCATGCATGACATGACAATTTCAATTGAATTTTGTCTTACATGGTCCAAAAGCAAGTTCTTTAATAGTAGTAACATCCCTTCTTTTATAGGAGGTATAAGATATCTATCAAATCTTGTACTTCAGCCTCCTAGCTATCCTAATTTTTGTGAGAGGTAACAACCTATGCTTTTATGTCTCATGCTAGTTGGATCTCTCCTTCCAGATTATGGATCACACTCATGGTCTACTATAGTACATATTTTTGGTGTGTAGGGTTTGGATAAGGTGTGGATTTGGGTTATAGCTATGTAATGTGGTTTGTATAGCTAGGCATCCAATATTCTAAGTGTAACTCTAGTATTAGTGTAACTATCATTTGAGTGGCTAGTTCAACTTGAGTAGTTGCCTACATTTTTAATGACTCTATGCATGCTAGCTGCACCTTTAGAGCATATTTTATATCTTTAGGCTTGCACCTGATTTTCCTTGCACCCTTGTCAATACCCAATTTTCCTTAGGTCAAATTTTTATACAAGTTAGGGTATTCCTCAACTAGATGTGGTCCTCAATAATAACCACACATTAGATGTGTTAGGCAATAATGTTGATAGTGCTCAGTTGACCTGCACTTATAGCATGTTCATAGTGGGAATCTTCCTCCACTGTATCCTCTACCTCACCTTATGGCACCTTTTTGGTTCCCATAACTAGAATTTTGTTATCTATAACCCTCACTTCCTTAGTTTTATAACCTTATAGCTATTTGAGTTCCCTATCATGCACTTCTCTCTATGTTCTAGCATATCTCATCAATTACTCAAAATTTAGCTATGGTGTGAGTGTAGGTGTCACACAAATTGCAATAAAGGGTTGTGTTGACCTAATTGGTATGTTGAAAAATATGGAAGTTGTGAACATCATTCAACTCATGACAAAATTCACAACTAAGAATTAGTGTATGCACATTCATTTAAGGGTATTAATTTTTATTATGACATGTGTCTTGAAATCAGTGCACCAAAACTTGCTTCAAACATCTTGAGATGAACTAGTGGTAATGTGTTGTAGTTAGGAGGCCATAAATATAATTTGTACATTTATAAAGGGGATAATTATTATATCAATGCTCCTAACCACCTCATCTTCGAACATGACTTTGAGCACTTCCTGAGGGTCTATGAATGTTTTCATGGATAATGCCCTTCAAAAAGGTAGTAATAATCTTACAATGAATCATTACACATATTGGGAGGGGTGAATATCAAAAGGAAGCTTAGAAAAGAGGGTCTTTAATATAACACCGTATAAGTGCATGCTCTATGATAATCCCTTGTTGATCTTCTTAAATATGGTGATGCTCTACTGCTCAAACTTAGGTATATCAAAATCCTTTAAGAAGGCTTATTTTAGGTTGTCATTATTTATAATAGCCTAGTTAGGGTGAAATTTCATATACCAATTATGGGCACAATCAAGAAAGGTTATCTCAACATGGGTTTCTTTATGTTCAGCCTAGGTTATTCCCTAAGCATGCTATTGTAACTCACACTTGAGCACATGTTTTGTAACATTCTCTATGCCTTGATACTTAGGTAAATGCATGGATATATCATAATAAATATGGGGATAGGGAGTAGTCATTACTTGAGGCACTTGTCCTCCTATTACTTGTCATGGCATTGATCCTCTAAGGCCTCTAAACACTAAGCTAGGTGATGGCCCTGTGGTTACTTCTAGTGCCATAGAAGATGATGGTGCTATACTACTAACTAGTGGTGTAGGGCCACTCCTAATAGGTTGTTGACGAGGATGCATAGCTAACATTAGCTAAACTGGGGTGCTTGTGATCATGTTCTACCTTATCAAACTAACATATTGAGGATTATAAGTATCCTAACTTACCCCCTTGTATGGAATAACTTTTTTAATTAAAAAGTTTTGGTCTAAATTTGTAAAATGATCAAAGTCTAAGTTGATAATGAGGTCAGTTGTCAATATTCTATTTTCCTATGGGGAACCAGTGCATGAGCTATCACCACATGTTAAAAGGGGGTAGGTGAATTTGATGCATCTTCAATGGTGAATTCTTGTAGGGACCCCAAGAATTTACTAGTTAACTGTGGAGCTTATTTTGTGGCTTCAAATATTCTATCCTCTAGGTGTTGCTACCATTTAAGAGATCCTTACCCATGCCCTTCCCACTCTCTATGGGTCCTCTCGGCACTTCTAGGTTATAGAACATCCATCATCCTATGCCTTATCTTATTGTAATCCTATCTCCTAAGCTCTCAGTTGTCAATCTATACATCCTCTTCTATTGTGCCTCACCTACCCATCCCCTTCTTCCCTATTACACTGCTCATACATGAGAGGAATTTAACCTTCCATCCTCACTATTTCAAAGACATAATCTAACATCAAATTATTGAGTTTGGTTCCAATTTATTTTAAAAGTGTGACTCAAGGATCATACAAGAATTGATATTCTACCTCTTTAGGTAAGAGTACATTAATACTATAAACTCAAGCATGTAGTCATTCAGCACCTCTTGCCATCATTTGTCTATAGCTCTAGTCCAAGTGGAATCTAAGTTCTCAAGCCTATTTAGGTGTTATTCCATCCACTCAAGGCACTATCCATATCTTCAACTTCTATGTGTCACATATGAATCCAAGCATCGATACACTTGCTTTAGTAGTTCACAATAGAAAACCTCATATAGGGCATCATACAAAATCTTTCAAACCCATTTTCTTGGATTCTATCCTCTACAAGTTAGATGACTTAATGCAAAGCTATCTTTTACTCATTTTAACTAGTGATCAAGGTTCTCAAGGGACATTCAAAGCATTCTCTTGGTGCACTATTACAATAAAATTATTTAACAAGTCCTGGAAATTGAACCAAATTGTTGTAGAAAATTAGGTGTTTTGGTCATGGGGCTAGTCATAAATTTATATGGATATCCATGTTGGATTTAGGCTTGTTCTAATAGGGTGAAATCCTTGACTATTCTTATGAAACTCAACATTTAACACTCAACTATGCTGACATCACTTAATATAAGGCACAAGCCTTATGTTCTCACCCAAAACATAGTGAGAAGTGATCAGGGTCTGTGTTGGGCTAGTTGTGCTATGCTAAAACTCTATTCTTCAAGGGATTAGTTAGTGAAATGATGTTTACATATTCATGGGCATAAGCCTTTAGGGAACCTTGGATTAATAACATTTAGGTGCTTAAAGGGAAATTGGGATCTGGTTGGGGGACTTAGGCATAGGTTTCTACTAAATCACAGGTATCATTATAGGTTGCAGGGTCTTCATCATACCTAGAACATTTCCTATATCAGGTATGGGGTAGATTATTAGCTATAGGAATACTATGAATGATTTAGGTTAGAAGATTATGATAGCTCAATATACATACTATAGATTTAATGAATTTAATCCATTACACATTGCACAAAGCTTCATAATTAACTAAGATTAACAAAAATACATATATAAGTTAATATAAATTAGGCATAGGCTTGAATTAAACTAATAAAGGCTTAGAGGGTCACATACGAGCTTGGGAATTACACATAAGAGCATCAAAAGCATCTTTATTTTATTTTAACTCTTATGGTAACCATATAGAATCAATTCACTAGAGCTTCATTACTCTAGTTCATCTCTCTCTTGTAACTGAACTTAGCTTGATTTTATAGAGCTTTAGAGCATTTTGGGATTATGGGGAATAGATCACACTGATTGATGAGTTGGTTATAGAGGTACACATCCCATTATATCTAATACACTTATCTCTAATGAGAAATCACTATCCCATGCACCTACTTCCCAATGCTAATTGATTCAAAAAGGAGTTATTGTCCACCTTCTAGCTGGCAGCACTAGAAGATAAAAGATCAATCATCTACCATGATTTCCTCATGCCTAGGTGTTCACTGAGCTGGTGTGGGTCCACTACTTAGGTTGAAAAGGGGCTCAAAAATTCATGCATTCACCAAGTTCATTATAATTCCATTAAAAAAAAAATATTATGCATCATTATATTGAAGGAAACTTATTTTATTCAAACTTTTATGATAAATTATTAGAGACATTAGTTGTTCTACTGAATACCTAATTGAAAATTGGGAAAGCAAATTTTA
>JARHVA010003861.1:1445000-1460000 GCA_037957365.1 Torreya grandis
TAGGGTAAAATTAAAAAACTTAATACCATCTTGATGAACAAACTTTCCTCTTTCGAAAAATATATTTTAAATAATTCTTTGACTAATTTAAGGTTTCAAACTATGTTAATTTATAATTATACCTTTCTTAGGCCACTACACATTATAAATATACTTGCATATACATGCTCATGTATTTTTTTTAATAGTTTATCCAATAACTATCCATATTTTTGCTTGTTTTCTAGGTCTATTTACTTGTAAAATTCAAAAAAAAAAGTATACATTGAAAAAAAAATTAAAAAATAAAGGTCACAAAATAAAATATATTATATAAATGTTCCTCAAAGGGTTTTAGAAAATATTAAATGCTACTAAAAAAATTGTGTGTCATACGGCTATCTATCTACTCTATTTTCTTAAAATAAAATAAGAATTTCTTTTTAAAATTTTAGATGTTTGACATATTTATACTTAATCATTTAAAAAAATGATGTTTTGGAAAATAGACTCATAATTATACTTTTCATTTTCTTACACTATCTTTAAATTTGGAGTGTAGATATCTCAAATTATTTACAAAAGTTCAGATTTCTAAAATATAAGGAAAACCATGTCCACAGGTAGGCCCCTTTTTGTCCCCCAACTTTATGCATTTACCCTATTCCCAAATAAGCATATGATCAGGTTGAAATAGTCATTAATAAAGCCAATGGGTTTCCATGATCCTTTTATTATTAACTTTATATAGTTATGAATAGAAAGGAACACAATAAATTTTTACAAGATCACAAGAAATATTAATACTGTGTAATAAGTTAAGAGAAATATAACATTAAGAAAAAACATATCTATAAGATATGCACCACCTGTGTCACTATTTACATTGGATTATTATCAAAAATAAATGAAACATTAGAAACATCCATTCATATCACCATTTAAGGGAATAGTTATAACCATCCTTAGCATGAGTTGCATCATAAAAGATAGGTGCAAGTTTAAAGAGAAAACAATGTAAGATCCTAAAATGATTCCCAAATAATCATACCATCAAATTCAAGCATTCATGAATGCAAAGGTTTCCATGATCCTTCTATTATTACCTTGATCAAGTTATGTATAAAAAGTAACACAAGTGTTTTACAATCCCACAATAAACACTAATATTATGTACTAAGTTAATATAAGTGATTGATAAATTACTACTATTCAATGATATGTTTTTCTCAACTTAATAACCATCATGATTGTTTCCTATGGAATTATAAAACACTTATCAAGTTAATAATATAAACATAACATTGAAAGAAATATTGTAGTAAGTTATCCACCACCTATGCCACTATATTTCCATTATTAACATGAAATTAAGAATTAAAAACATCCATTCATATCACATTTAAGGGAATAAATAGGTCAAAAAATACAGATGCAGGTCTAAAGATAGGACATGGTAAGATCTTAAAATGATTCACCAATAAGCATACCATTAGGTTGAAGCAGTCAACAATACAACCAATGGGATTCCATGAGCTTTATATTATTCACTTGATGGAGTTATCCATAAAAATGAACACAATAAGTGTTTATTTAATCCCACAACAAACAATTATACATGCCCATCATTTCCATTAGAATAATTATCATTGAAGAATTGAGGAGTATTATGTTAACTATATTGTTGACTACTTGAAGGAATTATGGATTAGTTATACAATAATCATTCATTCAATACATAATTTATTGAATAGTTTGTGTAATTAAGATATGATACATAGAATTAATGAAACACATAATTCATTCAATGCTAGATACTACTTCAAATAGGACTCAAATTCCTATACTCTAACTCTTAAAATAGGGCATTGATTGTATTGTTAACTTCTTCAATCCCAAATGGTATGATTATTTGTGAATTATTTTAGTATCTTAACATGATTTATCCTTGAATGTACATTAATAATCTATTACTAAGCTCATGCTGACTATGGTTATAAATATAATTGAATGTATGTACACAACATGGGATAAATTTCCAAACTTTCAAATTCTTTTATTGTACAAAGCTAGAATACAAATGTATAGAGTTTAAATTCATTTATATGTATCATAACTAATTCAAGAGCATCATAAAGTTTATCTAAATTATGGTTTGATAGGTCAATGTTTAGGTTGGTGGACTTTAAGTAGGTGTAGGAGGTCATGTTGAGTAAATAAAAAAAATCATATGCCTTTTTTAATCTCACTTGGTCATTTGATAGAGTTTTGATTTTTCCCACCAAAATGGGATTTCAAATATTTAAATTTGGTGTAAGGATTTTTGAGTGATTTATCTTGTTGTAAAGTGATTTATCTTAATAAAAGGGGTACTAAGGGCTTATTTACATGTTTAAATGTCTCCTACCCTTTTACACAATGTAAACTATCTCCAACTCTATCTAGAAGCATGTTAATGTTGGGGAAGGCTAAAACAAACACGTTTTGCATAATTCAAAGGTTATCAAGAGATCTTTGGTCTTGAAACAAGATCCAAAATAAGTTTAGAAATATTGTTACAAGTTATAGGGCACTAAAATATCAATAAATAAGAAAATAAGAATGAGGAGGATGAAGAGACAAGTATGGCTGCTAGTAGTAGGTCCTTAGGTTAGTATGGAATGAGGAAGTTTATCTTAACTTGAGGAGTCTATATTTATATTTTTCAAGATGTATGAATACAATAAATATTTTTCATTATCTTTGGGTAATCTTAGGATTTGTTACACATTTAATTTCATGTTTTCAAATAGTGCTGATGCTTATTTAACATTTTTATGATTAATGTTGTATTATAGGGTTCTGTAATACCTTTCTGATTATGACACTCTAAGGAAAAGAGGCTTTATTTGTATTTTTTCAATTTTTTGAGCATTGAAAATATTTTTTTGGTGTAATATAAATACGTATGTGTCTTAATAAAATAATTATAACATTTTAAAAATAATTAGAAGTCATAATTTATCTAAATATGAGTCCTTAGGTCCTCTATAGTAAAAAATCCCTAGTTTAGGGCTTAAGCCCACTAAAAGTTGAATAACTCCAAAACAAACAATAAAACATTCATGAATATTTATATGCATGTAATAAAGGATATTTTATAATTTATTAAATTAATTTAATATCAAATTAGACTCTAGATCATGACATATTCATGATTGTTTGTTCGCAGGCCTATAACTAGGCTTAAAACATGGGTTTAAAAATCAAAGTCATCCATAAATCAATATTCCATCCTAAAAAAGTCATGAAATTTGATCAAATAATGTGATAGGAGTATAATATAGGAACATCATCAAGTTTATGTAAATTAGGGTTTGATGGGTCAATGTTTGGATTGGTAGACATTAGGTAGGTGTATTAGGTCATGTTGAGTCAATATAAATAATTTAATATGAATTTTTACCATCACATGGTCATTCTATATAGTTTTGAGTTATCCCACCAAAATGGGAATTCAAATATTTGAATTTGTTGTAACAAATTTTGAGTGATTTGGCATGTTGTAAAGGGATTGATACTCATTAAAGGGGTGTTAATGGTTTATTTACATGTTGTAAATGTATCCTAATATTTTAATACATGTAAAAATATCTCTAACTCAATCTAGGGGAATGTTTAATGTAGGAGATGGCTATAACATGCATGTTTTGGAGATCTTTGGTCTTGAAACAAGATAAAATAAAGTTCAGACATATTTTTACAAGTGATAAGGAAATAATACATCAATTAATTAAAAAATATGAGTGAGTATGACAAATAAATAAGTGTAGTTGATAGTAATAGGTCTCTAGGTCAGTATGGAAAGAGGAAGTTTGTATTGACTTAAGGAGTATGTATCTTTGTTTTTGAATATGTATGAATATAATAAATCTTTGTTAAGAACTTTAGGTATTATTGGAATTTTTTACACATGTAGTTACATGTTTCTAGATATTATTATTGATTATTTCACATTATTATGATGATTTTTTTATTACAAGGGTCTATAATACCTTTTTTAGTATGACAATTTGAGGAAAAGAGGCCTTATTTGTAATTGTTTTAATTATTTAAGCATGTAAATCAATTTTCAGAGTAATATACATATGTAGTGGATTTGAGAGAATAATTATAAGAATTTTAAAATCATTAAAACTCAAAATTTATGTAAATTTTATCCCTTATGTCCTACACATTTAGAAAACCCTAGTTTAGAGCTTATGCCCATTAAAAGTTGAATAACTCCAAAATGAACCATCATGATTTCATGAAACTTGATAGATAGGTGATAAAAGGTGTTTTCCAAGTTATTCATGTAATTTTAGGTTAAAATAAAATATACATCAAGAATTATTCATGACTATGTGTTATCAAGTACTTATGTAGGGCTAAAATAGGGGGTTGAGAATCAAAATCTTCCATAACTTAAGATTTAGTCCTCCGAAAGCTAGGAAATTTGATAGAATAGTGTGTTAGAATATTTAAAAGTAAATAAGTGGTTTTAATTTTTTGGAGGATATATATGGAATGATATTGGAAAATTGCAATCAAACATGCCATAAAAGAAGGACTATAAACTATGTTTTATGCATGTTGAACAAAAATTAAGTACAATATATGTAAGAAGATTGGGTGTTTTGTGGACTACAATTGAATAGGATAAAAATAAATTGAAGAGCATAAGGTGTGGAGTATTATCTCATACTCTAATAGGTAGAAGTCTTCAGACCTATGGGTAAGCCTAGAAACTCTATTTGATAATCTAAAAAAAAAGTAGCATAATTTCAAGACTAATGATTAAGAGGAGTTGAAACCTGTAAAGGAAGGAAAATAGTTTTTATGTGAAGTATTAATTCAAGACTAATGATTAAGAGATGTTGAAACCTATAAAGGAAGGAAAATAGTTTTTATGTGAAGTATTTAATGTGTTGTCAAGAGATATTTACCTTTATATCTTAAATCATAACTAATTGATCAATGTGTAGGTCTATATACAACAAAGGCTAAAAGGAAAAATATTATTTATTGATATTTGGATTTATAAGAAAATATAAACTATAGAATAACTCAATCTGAGCATTAAGAGATTAAAATTGAGGTTAAAATTTATTGAATAGGGTTGCAAGTCATAGGTCTAGTTGGAAAGGGATAATGACATTGTTTTATGCTTTGTGGATAGAGATTAGAGGAAAGTAAAGGCCTATGTTAGTTGAAAGAAAGAATGATATATTTTAAGAATAATTTAAGGCATTAAAGACCATGGAAGAGTCATAAGACTCTTTTGATAAGATACAGACTAGTTTAAAGAAGATGACAAGACTTGAAGAAGACCTAGAAGACCTAGTTGGGTAGATTACGGAGGTCTACTTGCATCTATATTAAAAAATTATTATGCATTAAAATTATATGCGCTCACTAAATTATATATATCATATCCTAATTACATAAACTATGTGTTGCATGAATGATTATATCTTAACTAATCATTAATTAATTCAAATAGTCAACAATATAATCAATATGAAAAAACCAAAATGTATTACGTAATCTAAATCGATATGACCCTCTAAGATGCCAAACTGATATAATACTCAAAGGTTGGGGATTCAAAAATGTAGGTAATGTAGTTCATTGTATTTAAACAATCTTTATAGTAAAATGCCTCCCTAGGGATGCTATTATGGCTCATCCTTCTAGAATAGGTAATGGAAATTATCTCCTACATAAATAGAAAATGTAACATCAAATGGGAACTGATGTACTCTTTAAACATGTCATCTATAAACTGGCACTTATTTCCATGCAAACGTTATTTACTTTGGATCCTTCCATCAAATTACACAAATTTCCAAAATATTCAAGGAAATAAAATTGAATTTGACCTTTTATTGTATTTTAGATATTTATTCATTTCAATAGTAATTAATAAACATAATTAATCAAAATGTGACAAAAAATGCAACAAGTACTTGATAACAGAGTTTGGCAATGCCTACATCTCTGAGTTTGCTTATAGTATGAACTGATCTATTTTATTTAAAAGTCAGTAGATGACCAACCCTAATGATTATAAAATGGATACTCTAATATTTCACGCAAATCAAACACCAGAGCTTTAGATAGTCTCTGTAAACCCACACATATACCTTCCACCTTACTACCATATAAATGCAATCTTGTAATCTTGTGGATATCTACCAAAGGTCTCATAATTGAACTTTTAAAATAGTCTTAAAAAATCATCACAAATATTTCAACATACCATTGAAATTGTCTTGGAGGATAGCACAAATCCCTAGTTTACACCAAAAAGTGAAAATTTATCAAAGTCCCTTAAAACTTGATATTTTGTAAATTGGTCTATTATGGCCCTTATATAGAGTTTTCTAATGTTTCACTTTGAGGCATTAAAAATTACATCAAAATACCTTAAATATAGACACCCAATATATGGTTGAAATCATCACTAGCTCTATCTCTTGGCTCTTTGCTCTTTGCTCTTCAGTTGTTCATCACTTTGGCTCTTGGCTCTTTGGCTCTATCTCTTGGCTTTGGCTCTTCAACTCTGGCTCTTTAGCTCTTTGGCTTTTAACTCTTCGACTCTACCATGAGATATTTAGGACTTTGTAATGAATTCACCAAATTATAATTCTAATTCCCAATGATTTACAAATAACCTCTCACCAATATATATACTTGTGGGAGGTCCACTTTTTCCAATTGAGATGATTATCCACAATCTTTTTAAATAAAATTCATAATTATCCCATACCTAATTTTTATAGGATTTGAAATTATCCATTAAATTTAAAAATATGGGGTGATAATTATCCCATAATATTTTATGGAATATCTTTATCTTGCTTTACTAAGGTTGAATTTACAAATATTAATTACTTGGGTGGATCTATATTGCCACATCACTTTATTACCACATCATTGAGTTTGATCATAACTTTGACTGGTCATAACTTGCACATACAAACTCATTTTTTTGAATCATAAAATGTGCTAAAAAAATCTCAATGAGATATACATAATGGAATTGGCTTTGAAACATTTCATTATAGTCAATTTTTTTAGTTTGACCAAATTTGACCACTTATTGACTTATTTTGATCAAAACTTTGACCAGTTGTACAAGGAACATATGAGATCCATTTCTCACATTATGCATACTATTGGAAAGTACTTAACAAGCCCTATGTGATGGTGCAAGTTTTGGTATACTTCAAGATATTTTTTGAATTGACCTCTGGAACAATCGTCTTCACTAAGATGGCTTTTAGTGCACCAAAAGCTGGTATGTACTAAATTTTCAGCCAATTATGAAGATACTCTAAAAAGTCTTTTATCAATCTATTCAAGTTTTAAAACTATGCCTATAATGCTTGTAACAACTGATTAATCACATATTACATAAACCCTTTGCTATTGTATGACCATCAATAGCCTCTACACAAAACTAGGATGCAATGACTTCATCTACTGCATGGCTTGATAAGATCCTCTACATAGATAAGCCTAGTGATCTCTTATATTGCCACTAAATGGTCCTCTACAATATATCAAGTATAGAACCCAAATCATATCATAGAGATAATAGTGGAAAAGTATTTATCATAACTCAAAAATGTAAAAGGCTTAAAATAGGGCATGAGTTATACTAAATATTACAACTACCAATAAGGTCATAATATATGAAACTATCTGCCCATTGTCACATCTTGTAAACAACAAAGTAATAAATACTAAAAAAATCACAAATTTAACTGCAAGACAAGTTTGTTAATACAAACAAAATAAATTAATTATTATGACCATGTCATAATACACTACCCAGATATGGGTCTTAATATTCTAAAAAACTATGAAAAAAATAAATAGTGTATAGTGTCTAGAATTACAAACATTACCAAATAGGGTCTTTGAAATGTATCCAATCACAAACGTGCCAGAAATAGACGAATCTCAAAATAGTAGTTATTTTGAAATAGGTATTGTAGAAAAACTAAATCCTACCCAAGAACCTATATACTGCTATCAATCCCCAAGCTGATCAATGAGTTAAGTTCCTAAACAATTCAATAAGAAACTCATAAATCTAACATTGGAGATTCAAAAAATAGAGGTTTTTAAAACATAAGTGTGAGAATTAAAAAATTTGCATTATGAACTTGTCTTAAAGTGTTCCCACTATCAAAGCATATATCGTTTGTCTCGAAGTGTTCCAAAATGCATATATCAAAGCATGGGTAAATGTCCTTTGTCAACATATAATAGGAATCCCAACAATTACTTTGAATCATTAATCTATTAATCATGACAGCATGAAATTAATAAACTATTTACTAACCCTCTTTATCAGATTCTCTTGATGCATTTACTGACATCTACATGGGTTGATTTAAGATTAACTTCACTAATTAACATATCAACAGGTTTATATACCATATTCTTATTACCATTACTAGGATGGTGGGATGGTTGAACTTTCTAACACTTCTCACGCCAATGTCCACTCACATGACAATGAGTGAAAACATTTCTCTTCTTAGGTGAGGTCACCCTTTTTCTGTTTCTTAGTTTGCTAGTATGAGAATAGTCTCTATCATCTAGAAACTACTTTAGTAAATCTTGTCTTTTCCAAAAATATGTGACACAATGGTTATTCAATCTATAAAACACAGAAGGAAAAGAATGTAACATCTTCTAAATATCAAGACCAAATTTATTAAATGGTAGAAGTGAATCAAAAGTCTTAGAATTCACATTCCTATTGGTGCCTTTTCTAGTGTAAAAATGAGGAGGTAGAATCTCAATACCTCTTCTACTTGATTTCTTACATCGCTCATCCTTCCTTTGCAAGGAGGAATTTTACTCTGCTAGTGGCCTCGAAACTTGGCTATAAGAAGCTTGTCTTATTTCAGTAATGAAAGAAATATATACAAGATCCATTTTCTCACTAGCATAACCCAATTTTACAGGGTGAGATCTATGCTCTACCTATATTAAGTTATCAATAACTTGGTCAGTCTTACCAAGACCCCTTCTATCAAATCTCATTTTTAATAATAGTTTAGATCCAATGCCCTAAGTGTATTTTTCAAAACTACAAAAATAAATATCTAAAACATTTGAAACTGAAGGGACAATATAACTACATGATAAACAACTTAATATGCAATCATTAGTCATAGTGCTTGCATCTGCAGTGGAAGGCATTTGATGGAGATAATGTTTTTATTCACTCTTCATCTGTGCCAAGAGCTCATCCTTGGCTTGCAACTTGGATTTTAAATGGGAAATATCCTCTTCTAAAGAGTAAAAATGATCTCTCAAGAAAGCATTCTTAGGAAAACATTATCTTCCTAGATCTGTTGATTAATTGCTTCAATCTCATTAAGCCTCTCTCTTTTCAAGGCTTTTCCCATTGTTTCATGTTCCCTGCAAACAACCTAATTCCACAAACTAAAAATGGAATATTAATAGGGCCAAATAGTTTTTAATAATACTAGAAAC
The DNA here is from genome assembly GCA_037957365.1 of Torreya grandis. NCBI lineage: Eukaryota > Viridiplantae > Streptophyta > Pinopsida > Cupressales > Taxaceae > Torreya > Torreya grandis. Next base: position 1,454,523 of record JARHVA010003861.1, read on the forward strand.
TAACTAATATCAAATCCACAAAATAAAAATCTAACCTAGCATAATTACTACTTTGATAGCAAAATTGATCCATAAACTAACACTTATTTCTGTGCAAAAATCGTTTACCTTAGATCCTTTCATCAAAGTACATAATTTTTCAAAATATTCAAGGTAACAAAATTAAATTTGACCTTTTGTTGTATTTTTTTAATTTATGCATTTAATAGTGATTAATAAATGTAATTAATCAAAATATAGAAAAAAAAAACAAATAAAATCAGCTCATGACAAGCACTTGATAATGGAGTTTGACAATGCCTACATCTCTGGGTTTGCTTATTGTACGAATCGATCCATTTCCTTGAAAAGTGAGTACATGTCCAATCCTCATGATTATCAAACGGGTACTCTAAGATTTCAAAAAAATTAAACACTAAAGCGTCATAAAGTCTCGATAAACCCATGAACAGACCTTTCACCTCACTGTCACATGAATGCAATCTCACAATTTTATAGATTTCTGTCAAAGGTATTGAAATTAAAATTTTAAAATGAACTTAAACAATAATCATAGGGATTCTAACATACCATTGAAATTATATCAGAGTCTAGGATAAATCCCTAGTTTAAACTAAGAAGTTAAAATCTCTCCAAGTCCCTCAAAACTTGAGATTTCATAAACTGGTCTATTATGGTCCTTATGCATAGTCTGCTAATGTTTCACTTTGAGGCATTAAAAAGCATATCAAAATAGCTCAAATCTAGACACCCAATATATGACTCAAATTGGCTCTAGATCTGGCTCTTAGATCTTGACTATTTGGCTCTTCAACTCTTTATCTCTCAGCTCTTTGGCTCTGGCTCTTTAGCTCTAGCTCTCAGTGCTGCTTCTTAGCTCTGGCTCTTCAAGTCTTCAGCTCTACCATGAGATCTTTGAGACTTTGTAATGAATTTAACAAATTCCAATTCTAATTCTAATTCTCAATTATTTCCAAATAACCCATCACCTATTTATATACTAATGGGAGGTCCACCTTTTTCGGTTGGGATGATTATCCACAATCTTTTTAAATAGAATTCATAATTATCCCATACCCAATTTTTATGGGATTTTAAATTATCCATTACATTTAAAAATATGAGGTGATAATTATCCCCAAATATTTTATGGAATATGTTTACCACCTTTTACTAAGGTGTAATTTAAAAATATTAATGACTTGGTTTGAGCCATATTGTCACATCATTTTATTGCCACATCATTGAGTTTGACCATAACTTTGACTGGTCATAACTTGCAAATACAGACTCCATTTTTTGAACCATAAAATGTGTTTAAAATCTCTCAATGAGATTTCCATCATGGAACTAACTTTGAAACAATTAATGATGGTAAATTTTTATTGTTTGACCACTTGTTGACCTACTTTGACTAAAAATTTGACCAAGTGCACAAGGAGCATACAAGCTCCATTTCTTGCATTCTACATACCATTATAAAGGTCTTAATGGGCCCTATGTGATGGTGCAAGTTTTGATCTAATTAAGGATATTTTTTCTAAATTGACCTCTAGATCAACATGGGAAAGGCATAGAAGTAGCAAGTCAACATTCAATGTATATTATTAGCATTTTATTTTTCAACTAGCATATACTAACCCCTAGTGTTTGCCTTAACCATTTTATTTTTATTAAATCACAATTGTTTTCCTTAACGATTTTTTTTCCTTAACATTTTGTTAATGGATATTAGCCCAAATATTTGCTTTGGACATTGAATGGTTTGGTAGGCCCTATAGACGCATCCATTGGAAATGTGGATGCTCTTGCTAGTTAAGGTACTCCAAATGATAATGATAACAAGGATTTATAATTTAATTAATTAACTCTTTTTTATTATACACATCTCATTAATGAGAAGAATAAAATTATTCATTTCACTTTACCATTAAGGATAAGGGAAATGGACTTAGTAGTACAACTTTTTTTTTAAATTAAAAAAAAAATTATCATAATTTCATTGTGTTTTTTAATATTTTCAATTAACAATTGTGAGTAAAAATAAATTAAAAACATAAAATATTATTTAAATAATTTACTTATTTTAGTATTATTATTTATTAATTTTAATTATTTTAATCTTTTATTATATTAAACAAATTTACTGAAGTTATAACTTCTATTATTAATAATTTTATTTTCTTTAATTATAATTATTTTATATTATTTATAATTAAAATATAAAAACCAAATATATAAATTTATAATTTTAAATATTCAGGTGGTATTAATGCATCCTCTAAAATCACGTCCATTAGATTTTATAAGTTTAAATGTTATTTTCCTATTACTTATCCTCCAAGGGTCTCAAGTTGTTTCATAAGATTTTATTATTCTCAATATGATAGTAATATGTAGTTCTCAAAGGTAATATGATAGTAACATTCTTAATGTGTATACTTAAATATTAATTATAATTTAAGAAAAGACACACTGAAATTCTCTCTCATAAGTATATATTTATGTTAAATCAAGATCAATATTTTGATATGATAATTAAGTGGATCTTAAGTAGTTTGTATGGTAGTATCTTATTTGACATAATGTTTACAAATATGCATTCCATCTCTTTTACTCAATCTAATATAATAGAGGTATAAACTTTTAATTTATATTAATTTTTAATAGATGTATAAAATTTTAAATGTATCTTATTTTTAAATTATATATTAAATTATAAGGTGGGATCCAAACATGAATACAAATTTTATATAATGTTTTCAAAACATTTTTTTATAATGTCAGTATGGAATAAAGAAGTTTGTCTTGACTTGAGGAGTCTGTATTTATGTTTTCTGAGATGTATGGATATAATAAATATTTTTTATGATCTTTGGGTACTCTTATTCTTTGTTACACATGTGATTTCAAGTTTTTAGATAGTGGTGTAGCTTATTTCAAAATTTTATGATTATTGTTGTATTATAGGGTTCTGCAATACATTTTTAATTATGATAGTCTAAGGAAATGAGGCTTTCTTTGTATTTTTTCAATTCTTTGAGCATGGAAATCATTTTTACAGTATGATAAATATGTATGTGTCTTGATAAGATAATTATAACATTTTAAAAATCATTAAAAGTCATAATTTATGAAAATTTGAGTCTATGGGTCCTCTATAGTTAAAAAACCTTAGTTTAGGGCTTGAGCCCACAAGAAATTGAATAACTCCAAAATGAGCAATCACAATTTCATGAAAATTTATAGGCATGTGATAAATGATATTTTATAAGTGATTAAAGTAAGTTTAGGTCAAATGAAATATTAAATAAATATGTATTCATAACTGTATGTTGGTAGGTCTGTAACTAGGCTTAAAACATGGGTTTGAGAATTAAAATCATCCATAAATCGATATTTAGTACTTGAAAAGTCATGAAATTTGATCAAATAGTGTGTTAGGATGTTTTTAATGTAAATAAAGTGGTTTTTAGGTTTTATAAGATCTATATAGAAGGATATTATTGAAACTCAATCAAACAAGCATTAGAAGAAAGACTAGAAACCATGTTTTATGCATGATGAACAAAAGATATGTATATTAAAGGAAATAATATTAGTAATGTTGTGGAATAATTCTAAATGGGATAAAATAAAATTATATTGTAAATTAGGTAGTCAAATTGAGAGAAGAGATACAAGTATTTGCACAAAGAAGAATAAGTAAAGATATGTGAAGATGTAGAGCAAAAGCCATGAATAAGCCATGAATAGAATCATTAAATAAGATTAAGAAGAAAGTGTAGGTAGCCATGAACTCAAGAGATGAATGAAATTATAATTTTAGTAGTTGAATATCATCATCTTGAAGAGCAACTTCAAGAAAAATGAAAAGAAAAGATAAAATGTTTCAGACTAACATCAAGGCCAAGGGATCAAGAAGGTAGTGTTGAACAAACATTTGATTAGAATATGTCATCAAATCTAGACAAAATAATTAAACATGAAGTATATAATTATGAAGATTCTATAAAAATGGAAGAAGTATCAAAACATCTTTGGAAGGAACTTAAGAAGATCATTCAAAAGAAAGAAGATGTGAAAGATCATGATGTATATTTGGAGAGAGTCTCCTAAACATGAATTTATTTTTGTTGAGGATGTTGATCAAGTAGGTATGGAAATACAATGGGAAAAAGATATAGAAAATAAAGGATATAAACTACGAGATCTTGAAATATGATAAGGAAAGGAGGAGAAAATTCAAAATCCTCATGAAGGGGATAATTGGGAGGAGAAGGTAAGCTTGATAAGGGATAATATCATTCAAAGGACCTATCACAGGGATTATAAAATCAAAAAATTAATGGATTAGTAGTCAAGAGATATGGACATAAATCTACAAGGAAATAGTCCAGAAGAAGCTAACACAAGGAGGCAAAGATAATGTTAGTTTATACATTATTTGGAAATAGTATTTTATATATTATGATGGTGTTATTCACAACTTAAAGTAATTAAATATGAAATGGATAAATTTTTTAAATGAATAGATCAGTATGGATCATATGATCATGCCTTAACAAAACCAATAAGAAGAGATTCTTAATCAAAATTAGGAATACTGATTAAAAGAAAGATATTTGAGGTAGATTTTGATAAAAGAGGAATAAAGGTAGTAGCAATGGAGGCTAAGGAATATAAAGATATGGTAGTGAGTATGCATATAATAGAGATGGAAGGTTAACTACAAACAAACCAAAGCAAGATAAGGATAAAGAATAACAGTGAAGAAGTAATCTATATGAAAGAAATTGAAAATTGACCTTTTGGATTCCATCAAGTTAATGGGAAGAATGAATAACATGCTATAATAAAAATATTGAATATGCCTCAAAGTCATGATGAAATAATTGATTTTATTAACAATTTTTTTATGTGTTTGTTTAGAAAAAGAAATTACAGTAAAGAAGATATATAAGTTAGCATCACTTGAACATGCTTACATGTATGATCAACTATTTGAAGAAGATCAACAAGTAAAAGAGAGAGAGAAAGAAAAATAGGATAATGTGACAAATAAAATAAACAAAAAGGATAGAAAATAGGATAATAAAAATTAGAAGACAAGGAATAAACTTCATTTGCGTTGGAGCTCAATTTTTTCCCACTTAAGGAGTATAATGTAGGAACATCATCTATTTTATGTAAATTAGGGTTTGAAAGGTGAATTTTTGGGTTGGTGGACCTTATGTAGGTATATGAAGTCATTTTGAGTCAATATAAATCATTTATTATGTATTTTTACCATTACTTTGTCATTTTATAGAGTTTTGAGTTATCCGACCAAAATGGGAATTCAAATATTTGTATTTTGTTGTAAAGATTTTTGAGTGATTTGGCATGTTTTAAACGGATTGATCCTTATTAAAGGGGTCATAATGGTTTATTTACATGTTTTAAATGTATCATAACATTTTAATACATGTAAATATA
>JARHVA010003861.1:1465000-1535000 GCA_037957365.1 Torreya grandis
AATGCTAAAGAAGATAAAATAAAATTATATCAAAAAGTAGGTAGTCAAATTGAGAGAAGAGAGACAAGTCTTTTAACAAAGAAGAACAAATGAATTTATGTGAAGATGTAGAACAAATGCCATGAACAAGCCATGAATAAAATCATGAAATAGGATTAAAGAAACAATTGTTAGTAGCCAATAATTCAAGATAAGAGATGAATTAAATCATAATTTTAGTAGTTTAAGAGCATCGTCTTGAAGAACAACTTCAAGAAAAATGAAAAGAAAAGATAAAAATGTTTCAAACTAGCACCAAGGCCAAGGGATCAAGAAGGTATGGTTGAACAAACCTTGGATGAGAATATGTAATCACAAATAGAAAAAATAAGTAAAAATTAAGGATATAATGATGAAGAGTCTATAAAAATGGAAGAAGTATCAAAACATTTTTGTAAGGAACTTACGAAGATCATTGAAAAGAAAGAAGATGTGAAAGATCATGATCTATATTTGGAGAGAGTCTCATAAACATGAATTGATTTATTTTGAGGATGTTGATCAAGAATGTGTGGAAATATAGTTGGAAAAGACAAAAAATAAAAGAGTTGAATTACAAGATCTTGAGATAAGACAAGGAAAGGAGAAGAACATTCAAACTCCTCATGAAGAAGATAATTGGGAGGAGAAGGTAAGATTGATAAGTGATAATATAATTTGAAGGAATTATGAAAGGGAGAATAAACTTTAAAACAATGGATGAGTATTCAAGCTATATGGAGAGAAAGCTACAAGGAAAGAATCCACAAGAAGTTCACTCAAGGAGGCAAAGATAATTTTAGCTCATGCATTATTTGGAAATTGAATTTTATATATTAACATGGTGTTATTCACAACTTCAAGTCATCAAAGATTAAAAAAAGATAACATTCTTAAAGGAATAGGGTAGCATGAAACATATGAGCATGCCTTAACAAAACCAAGAAGAATAGATTTTGAAGCAAAAGCAGGAATAGTGATTAAAAACAAGACATTTGAGTTAGATTTTGATAAAAGATAAATAAATGCAGTAGTAATGGAGGATAAGGAGATAAAGAGATGATAATGAATATGAATCTCAAACATATGGAAGGTGAACTACCAAGAAATCCAAGAAAGACAACGATAAGTAATAACAATGAAGAAGTAATCCATATGATAGAAATTAAAAATTGACCTTTTGTATTCCATCAAGTCAATAGGAAGCATGAATAACATGATATAATAAAAATATTAAAGATTCCTCAAATGCATAATGAAGTACTTGATTTTATTAATAAATTTGTTTTATGTGTAGGTGTAATAAAAGAAAATATAGTAAAGAAGATATGTAAGTTCGTATTACTTGAACATGATCACATGTATGATCAACTATTTGAACAATACAAACAATTAAAGAAGAGAGAGAATGAAAAATAGGATAATATGAATAATAAAATATAAAAAAAGGAAAGCCAAAAAAATAATAAAAATTGGAAGGCAAAGAACAAACTTCATTTCAGTTGGAGCTCAATTTTTCCCACTTAGGGAGTACAATATAGGAACATCATCAAATTTATGTAAATTAGGGCTTGATAGGTCAATGTTTAGGTTGGTAGACCTTAGGTAGGTGTATGAGGTCATGTTGAGTCAATATAAATAATTTCCTATGGATTTTTACCATTACTTGGTTATATGATAGAGTTTTGAGTTATTATTGTAAGGAGTTTTGAGTGATTTGGCATGATATAAAGGGATTGATCCTTATTAAATGGGTAGTAATGGTTTATTTATATGTTTTAAATGTATCATAACATTTTAATACACTTGAAAATATGTCCAACTCAATCTAGAATCATGTCTAATGTAGGAAAAAGCTAAAACATGCATGTTCTTGATAATTCAAAGGTTTTTAAGAAATCGTTGGTCTTGAAACATGCCATAGAAGGAATTTAATAGTGTGTTAGAATGTTTTTAGGTAAATAAGGTAGTTTTTATTTTTTTGAAGATCTTTATGGAATGATGTTGTAAAATATTGGTCAAACATGCCATAGAAGAAGGACTATAAACCTTGTTTTATGCATGATGAGCAAAAAATAAATACAATTAAGGTAAGAAGCCTAGGTATTTGGTGGAATAAGATTGAATAGGATGAAAGGAAATTGAAGAGCATAAGGTGTGGAGTATCAGTTCATACTCAACTAGGTAGAAGTCTGCAAACTTGTGGGTAAGCTTAGAAACTCTATTTGACAGTTTGAAAAAAAGTGCATAACTTCAAGACCGATGATTAAGTGGAGTTGAAACCTGTAAAGAAAGAAAAATAGTTTTTATGTGAAATATTTGATGTTTTTTTAATATTTATTTCCATTTATATCTCAAATCATAACTAATTAATAAACTTGAAAGTCTATATACAAGAAAGGATAAAAGGCAAAATATTTTTTTTCTTGATGAAGAATGATAGAGGAAAGTTGATGCTATATGTGGAATTATAAGTCTTTATAAAATGTAAAACTCTGGCCAAGCATCAAGAGATTAAACTTGAGGTAAAAATTTATTGAATAGGTCTAGTTACAAAGGGCTAATGAGATTGTTTTATGTTTTATGGATAGAAATCAGAAGAAAGGCCCAGGTTAGTTGAAATAAATATTGACATATAATAATAATATTTTAAGGTATTAAAGATCATGGAAGAGTCATAAGATTTTTTTAAGAAGATACAAACCAATTTAAAGAAGACTACAAGACTTGAGAAAGACCTAGAAGACCTACTTGGCTCGATTAGAGAGGTCTACTTTCATTAATATCAAAAAATGATTATGCATTAAAATCATGTGTTCAAAAAATTATATATATCATATCCTAATTACACAAACTATTCAATAAGCTTTGTGTTGCATCAAATATTATGCCTTAACTAATCATTAATTCTATTAAATATTCAAAAATATAGTCAACATAAAATAAACCCAAATTTAATACACAATCTAAATCGATATTCCCATCTAAGATGCCAAATTGATATCATGCTCAAGGGTTGGGCATTCAACAATGTAGGCAATGCAAATCAATGTATCTAAAAAAAATTATAGTAAAATTCCACCCTAAGGATGTTATTATGACTCATCCTTCTTGAATAGGTAATGCCAAATTGGATCCTACATAGATATAAAATGTAATGGAAAATGGGAATTGGTATACTCTTTTGATGCATAAAAAATAGGCCAACCTCCTGGAGGCCATAACTTTTGACATGTAACTCCATTTGAGTTATTCCATATGCCAAAATGACTGTATCAAAAAGTTTGATTTAGCCCTAATCTAATCTATCTACTTAGAGTTGATTTTGATATTTTTGGAGGCCAAAAATGATCATCTAAGGCTCCAAAATTAATGTTTAATGATTTTTTTAAAAAAAAAATATTTTTAGAAATTGTATATTTTTAGAACTGGACATCAAATTCAGTTAAATTTTTTCCCATAGTCTAATTTTAGTATTTAGGTTATTTAGGGAAATTTTTAGAGCTACACACTTGTATGAAAAACTTAATATAAATAGTGGCTACTAAAAAGGACATTTTTTTAGATTTTAAATTTTTCAAATTTTTGCATGTCAACTCTAAATTATGAGTGGAGGATTATTTAAGAATTATTTGGATTTGTAATTAATTCAAGTTATTTAATACAAATCAATTTTGAGTTATTATTTCAGATCTTAGCATATTGGTAATCTTATTTGTCTTGATAGTTTTCAGGTTCACTATCTGATATTAGAGCAAGTTAAAATCTTGGAGGAGTGAAAAATAGTGAGAGGATGAGGAGGTGTTATATAGGTGAATCAGACTATACAAGATCTAAATAGGTAAGTTACAAAATTAATAGACGTTATCACCAATTAGCAAAAAAGACAAGGTGGTGATGAGGAAGACATAGATGGTGATGAAGAAGTTCAACACGAAGAACAACAAGAGCAACCACAATCAATGGAAGAGAGGATGGTTTGGGATTTAAATGGAAGAAATAAAGGAATCAATGTTGATGTTTCAGATTATATAGGTAGTTTAAAACCATAGAAGTTGATAAATTAGATGAATAACATGGAGAATTTCTTCAAGTGGAAGACTGTGAGAAAAGACAAGAAGGCAAAATTTTCATGCATGAAATTGAAAGGTCATACAATGATTTGGTGGGATCACATACAAAAAGAAAGATAGAGAAAAGGTAAAGAGAAGATTAATTCATAGAAAAATATGGGTAAGAAGCTAAATGATAAACTTCCTTTTATGGATTATGCACAAACTCTATATAGAAGATTTCAAAATCTGAGTCAAAAAGATCATAGTATATAAAAGAATATGGATGAATTTTACATGTTTTCCATACAAGTGGAGCGTCATGAAATAGAAGAGTAAATGGCTGAAAGATATGTAAATGGTTTGAAATTTTGTATTCAATATGAATTAAATGTGCATAGAATACTTAACATGGAGAAGGCTTATTAATTAGATTTAAAGGCTGAAGAAAAAATACACATAATTTGAGAAGGAAATCTCCTAGTCCAAGAAGAGGCAGATCCCCTCCAATAAGGGGAGGGGATGAGATGGGTTTAATACCACTATGTGTGGATTTAATTCTAATAAGGGAGAATTATCACATGGTGCAAAAAGACAAGATGATAATAGGCAAGGGTTTCAATACCAATAAAGAGGAAGAGGATTTCAAAAAGGACAAGGTTATAGTGGTGCTAGTGGATGGTTTATGAATTAACATAGATTTTATGTATATTTTATATGTGGATAAGAAAGGAATAGAGTATTTGAGTTTTCACACTATCAATAACAAAAAAATAGGCAAGAAGATTGCCCAAGAGTGAATCTAGTTGAGGCTGAGATAGAAGAGTAGAATATGGAAGTTGCACTAGTAGATGTTGGAGAGAATATCATGATGAGAAGAACCATGATCAATCAAAGAAAGGAACAAGTGAATAATAATGAAGGTGGTGATGCATGGTTGAGATCAAATATTTTTTGAATAAGATATACTTTGGGTGGAAAGGTATGCAAAGTAATTATAGATGGTGGTAGTTGTGAAAATATGGTTTCTAAATAAATGATTGAAAAACTAAATTTGCAATGTGACAAGCATCCCCTTATCAAAATTCATTGTTTAAGAGAGTAAATGAATTTAGAGTAGATAAAAGATGCTTCATCAAGTTTTCTATAGGAAAGAGTTATAATGATGAAACATGGTGTGATGTTATTCCAATGGATGCATGCCATGTGTTATTGAGAAGACTGTGGCAATTTGATAGGAAAGCAATTCATGATGGAGGAAAGAACACATACACTTTTTAGAAAGGTAGTACAAAGGTAGTTTAGTTAACTCTTAAAAAGGAAAAGAAGATAAAAAATATGCTCTCTAGTAAAGAATTTATCCAAGATATGAAGGTAGCAGGTTGTTGTTATGCATTCATAGCAAAGAATGAAAACAAAATGGTGTCAATACCAATAGAAGCAACAAGAGTTCTGAAATAATATATAGATGTTATGCGTAATTAGTTACCAGATGGTTTACCATTAAAGAAAGATATACAACATCACATTGATTTGATTCTAGGATCAACACTACTCAATCAAGTAGCTTATAGGATGAGTCCAAGAGAACATGTAGGATTAATTAAATAGGTTACTGAATTGCTAAGAAAGAAGGTGATAAGGGAGAGTATGAGTCCATGTGCAACGCCATCATTGTTAACTCCAAACAAAGATGGAGGATGGAGAATGCATGTAGATAGTAGATAAATTAATAAAATTAAAATTAAGTATAGGTTTTTTATACTTCATTTAGATGATATGATGGATGTACTTGTAGGAGAAAAATATTTTAACAAGATTGATCTAAGGAATGTTTATTATTAGATTCAAATTCATGAAGGAGATGAGTGAAAAACTACATTCAAGACTAGGGATGGCTTATATGAGTGGATAGTGATGCCATTCAGATTATCTAATGTACCTAGCACATTTATGAGGGTGATGAATACAGTGCTATGATAATTTATTCATAATTTTTTGGTTGTTTATTTTGATGATATTTTGATATTCAATAATACCAAAGAAGAACACTTACAACATTTGAGAATGGTACTAGATTTTTAAAAAAAAATGAGAATTTATATGTAAATTTGAAGAAGTGTAGGTTTATGCAGAATAATTTTGTATTTTTAGGATTTATAATTTTAGCAGATGGTGTGAAAATGGATGAATAAAATATAAAGGCAATTTTTGAGTGGTCTATTCCAAGAAGTGTTATACAGGTAAGAAGTTTCCATGGTTTAGCAACATTTGACAAAAAAACTTATTAAAATTTTTACTAGTATTGTGACACCAATAATAAATTACATGAGAGGAGAGGAATTGACATGGACTGGAGTAGCCATAGAAAGATTTGAATATTTGAATAAAAATATTAGATAAAGACCAATTTTAGCATTACTGGATTTTAACAAAGTGTTTGAGGTTGAATGTGATGTTTCATTTGTGGGAATTGGTGTTGTTTTGAGTCAAGAATGAAATCTAGTAGCATATTTTAGTGAGAAATTTAATGAGGTAAGAATGAATATTATACTTATTATGTTAGAATTTATGTAATTGTACAAGCATTAAGACATTGGAGGCATTACCTGATGCCTAAAGATGTTATCCTATTTATAGATCATGAGGCTTTAAGGTATGTGAATACACAAAATAAGTTGAATAGTATGCATGCAAAGTGGGTTTCTATATTGTAGAGGTATACTCTTGCATTGAAACATAAATAAGAAAAACTGAATAAGGTAGTTGATGCATTGAGTAGGAGGGTAGTGTTATTAACTACTATGGTGAGTGAAGTAGTTGGATGTGAAGATATTAAAGAATTATATGATACTAATCCATATTTTAAAAAGGTAGTTAAGAAGTGCAGGAATCTATTAACAAATGAGATAAATGTTATTCATGATAAGTATCTTATGAAATAAGGTTATCTATTCAAAGGGAAACAATTGTGCATTCCAATTGCATCTCTATGAGACAATATAATAAGAGAATTAAATAGTGGTGGTTTTCCTAGACATTTTGGTGAGACAAAGACAATATCTTTGGTGGAGAAAAATTATTTTTGGCCAAAGATGAAGAAAGATGTGGCAAAGTATGTTTCAAGGTATAGAATATGTTAGGTGGCTAAAGGACATGCACAAAATACTAGACTTTACATAACATTACTGGTTTTAAGATGGCCATGGATAGATTTAAGTATTGATTTTGTGTTGGGATTGCAAAACACACAAAGAGGCAACGATTCAATTTTTTTCATTCTAGACAGATTTTATAAAATGGTTGATTTCATTGCATTTTAAAAAACCAATGATGCCACTAGAGTTGTAGAATTATTTTTCATGGATATTGTGAGATTACATGGTCTTTCAAAAACTACTACTTTGGACAGAGACACAAAAATTTTAAGTCATTTTTAGAGGACTTTGTGGAAGAAGATGGGTATTAATATATAATTTTGTAGTGTATATCACCTAAAAATAGATGGACACATAGAAGTTGTGCATAGGAGCTTGGAAAATTTATTGAGATGCATAGTGAGAGAGAAGCCAAAGTAATGGGACTTGAATTTACTACAAGTTGAGTTTGCATATAATAGTTTAGTTAATAGATCAACAAAAAAGTCATATTTTAAAATTATTTATTGGATAAATCCTATGGGTATTTTAGATTTGGTATAATTTTTAATTACAGATCAAATTAGTGATGATGCCAAAGCCTTTGTAGAGCATATGCAATAGTTGCAAGAAGGAATAAGAAGAAAGTTGTAGGAAAGTAATGAAAAGTAAAAAGAAGCAATAGATGTACAAAGAAGATTCAAGATATTTGAAGGAGGGTTAGTAATGGTATGCTTGAGGAAAGAGAGATTTTCAAAAGGCACATACAATAAGTTTTAGTATAAGAAAATTGGGCCATGCAAAATTGTGAAGAAAATCGATGATAATACATATGAGGTGAGTTTACCACAAATATATATATATATATATATATATATATATATATATATATATATATATATATATATATATATATATATATATATATATATATAGTATTTAATGTTTTAGATTTATATAAATTTTGTTGAGAAGATGATGAAGGTGACAAAGATGAAGAGGTAAATTGGGAGCAACAACTTTCAAAAAAGAAGAAGGAAAAGATAGTGCAGGTTTTGGATATGAAGAGAGTAAGCACAAGGTAAGGGAATTATAATTGGTATTTGGTGTAGTGCGAAGGATTGCAACAAGAAAACAACACTTGGATTATAGAATGAGAGCTAAAGAAGATTGGCAATAAAAAATTGGCAGCAATACAATCAGGCTAACTCGAAGGAGATAAGTTGTTTTCAACCAAAGGAGAATGATGTATAAAAAATAGGACAACCTTTCGAAGGCCATAACTTTTGACCTATAACTCCATTTGAGCTCTTCCACATGTCAAAATAACTTTATTGAAAAGTTTGGTTCTACCTTAGGTTGTTTTATCCACTTAGAGTTGATTTCAATATTTTTTAGAGGCCAAATGTGATCATCTAATGGTCTAAAATTAATGTTTAATGATTTTATTTTAGAATTTTCTATTTTTGGAAATTATATATTTTTTGAACCAGACATCAAATTTAGTTGAATTTCATCCCATAGTCTAATTTTAGTATTTAGGTTATTTTAGGAAATTTTTAGAGCCACATGAACTTGCATGTAAAACTTATTATAAATAGTGATTGGTAAAAATAGACAATTTGTTTAGATTTTAGATTTTTAAAATTTTTGCATGTGAACTCTAAATTTTGAGCAGAGGCTTATTTAAGCATGATTTGGATTTGTAATTACTTCAAATCATTCAAAATGAATCAATCTTGAGTTATTGTTTTAGATCTTGGCCTATTGGTAATTTTATTTGTCTTGATAGTTTTTGGGTTCGTTATCTTTGAACATGGGAAAGGCACATAAGTAGCAAGTGAACATTCACTGTATATTATTAGATGTTTTTTCTCAACTAACATTTGCTTAACCCCTACTATTTGCCGTAACCACTATCATTTTCCTTAACCATTGTCATGTTCCTTAGTCACAATGGTTTTCCTTAACTATTTTTTATTTCCTTAACATGTTAATGGATGTTAGCCTAGCCATTCGCATTGGATAATGAGTAGTTTGGCAGGACTTGTAGGCACACCATATGGAAATGCAAATGTTCTTTCTAGTTAAGGCACTCCAAATAATAATGATAACAAGGTTTTATAGTTTCATTAATTAACTCTTGTTTATTCTACACATCTCATTAATGAGAAGAACAAACCTATTCATTTCACTTTATCATTAATGCTAAGGTAGATGGACTTAGTAGTACAACCTTAGTTTAAAATTGAAAAAAAGGTAATCATTTCAAATTTTTTTTGAATATTTCTAATATTTTTTATTAATAATTTTGAGTAAAAATAAATTAAAAATATAAAATACTATTTAAATAATTTACTTATTTATTATTATGAATCAATTGTAATTATTTTAATTATTTTTTATACAAAAAATTTACTCAAATTATAATTTTTATTATTAATAACTTTATCTTCTTTAATTATAATTATTTTATATAATTTATTATTAAATTATCAAAAACAATGTATAAATTTATAATATTAAATATTCAAGTGGTATGAACGCATCCTCTAGAACCATAATGATGTAGATTAGATTTTATAAGTTTAAAATTTATTTTCCTATTACTTATCCTCCGAGGGTCTCAAAAGTAATGTGATAGTAACATTCTTAATATATCTACTTAAATATTAATTGTAATTTGAAATAAGATACACTTAACTTCTTTCTCATTAAGTATATATTTATGTTAAATCGATATCAATATTTCGATATGATAATTACGTGGAGTTTAATTTTTGGATTCAAGATTAAGTAGTTTGTATGGGAGCATCTTATTTGACATGATGTTTACACATAAGCACTCCATTTCTTTTCTTCAACATTTTAATAGATGTACAAAATTTTATTGTATCTTATTTTTAAATTATATATATATATATATATATATATATATATATATATATATATAAATAAGAGGTGGATTCAAATATGAATGATTTTTTTATATAATATTTTAGAAACAAATTTTTTAATAATAATGTAATTTATTTTTTAAAAAATATGATAGACTTTGTTTCTCCGTTTTAAAAAAAATATTAATATATTAGACTAAATACATTATTAATAGGAGGAACAAATTATCTATACTTATATATATATATATATATATATATATATATATATATATATATATATATATATATATATAGTTTTAGTTTTTTGAATGAATGATGTAAAGGTTAATGTGTTTTTTTAAAATATATTTTAAAAATAGATTAGATTAAAAATAATAATAGTAAAAAATATTGAATATTGGATATATTAATCCAAATGATAATACGAGAAGTAACTTTATTGTATATTGTAATAATCAAAATTACAATGTAAATAATGTATTGTATGAAACAGATATCAATAATGGCATGTTATGGTATTTATATAACATTTATAATTTGGAATGATTTAGTTTAGTGAATGGCATGAAATGGTATTTTTATAATATTTATAATTTGGAATGATTTAGTTTTTAATTTTTTCTTATCATATTTATATGTATAGTTTTCATTAATATTTTATTTGTGAATTAATTATTTTATTTATTTTTAAGTTATTTTTAATATTCATATTATTTTTATATTTTTAAGAGATAGTTTTTAATTGATAATTGAGAGTTAGTTGGTCCTTTATTTTTTATTAAAAAATTAGAAATATAATTATATTGAAATTAGTTAGAATTACAAATAAAAGTGAGTGAACTAAAGATTCAATAATTAATAGACAATATTGTCTCTAAAAAAATAATATCGATAATGGAAACCAAACAAGTTAGATGGAGCAAATAACAAATAATATCAACTCACAACCTCAAAAGCCTTGAACAATGAGAAAAAAGAATCATACTCCCTCTCCTAGATAATAGGTCTTCCATAGTCCATTGGGAGCCTCCATCTATGACATTAAAGACATAAATTTGTAAGTGATCTACCTCTGTCATCTTGTATGTATGCTTAGAAGTTGTATAGTTGGGAGTGGTTAACAATTATTTCTTCTAAGAATTAAGGGTGTGGATATTTGTAAAGGTTGGATCCTTATTTTTTTACTTAGAAAACACATTCATTGTTTACTTAAAATCAAATGTAGACAATCCAACTCTGCCCCTACATTCTTTGGGCCTATTAGATCTGCATGCTTTTGAGACTCCAGAAGTCAGTTCATTGCCACAGTCTAATTGAAGAGTTCCCTCTACAAAAATGCAAATGGATAAAAAAGAATGCCTCTCACTTGATGTATAAAAATAGGCCAATCCTTTGGATGACATAACTTTTGACTTGTAACTCCGTTTGATCTCTTCCATGCACCAAAATGACCGTATCTAAAAGTTTGATTTTGTCCTAAGTGGTTTTATCTACTTAATTTTTATTTTGATACATATTTTAGGCCAAAAATTATCATACTAAAAAAAAATCAAAAGAAATCATCCTAACAATGACAATAACCTAGTAAGGTGGATCAAAGATAACTGACTTGGCTTAGACAAGACAAATATTTTTGGATTTTTGAAATATTATGAATATTTTTGGAATTTTGAGGTATATTAACTTGTTATATAATGACAACATACCTATTCTTAAAATGAAGAGAGAATTCAAACGTAGGTTGCTCATAAAATGATGAGAGCATGGCTTAGGTTGCTCACAAAATAGTGAGACTATTTGGCTTAGGTTGCTCACAAAATGATGAGAGAATATATAAAGGGGGACTAAGGTGACCTCAACATGAATTGAGAATAACCCACATAGTCCTAAAATATTATCAATTCATAGTAATTCCATCCACATAATAGGTAGGAAAAAACCAAGTAGGTCCAAACAAGTTCTCAAATCTGGTAAATAGCCAATCAAATGAAAATAATAATAGCAAGGTGATGTGACATTGCATGATAAACAAGTGTTGTCCATAGTTTTCCCATACGTGGTTATAATTAGGATACAATGAAATAGGTCAATGATAATAATTTTCCCATAGGTGGTTATAATTACTATAGACATCTAATTCCTAATACCATTTATGTTGAAATTGTTAATCTTACTCGAATTGCACTCAAATACAAATTTTAGGTGAAAATCCATAAAATGCATTAAATAATTTAAACTTGTCACTTAAAAGTGCCAGTTTAGGTCAAAGTATCCCTAAATAGGGAAATGCAATTAATGGGCTAGCTAACTTTGATCAAATCATTTCGAATCAAAATGCCCATTTTGCCATTTAGTGCTCTAGATCACTCTTTTCTTCTAATTCATTGGTACACATCATATACCTTTGTTATTTGGTGTTGAAAACATCCTAAATGGGAATATAGCTCCAATGCATCTAACATTGCCTTCCAGTTCCTCTCTAGTCAAATTATGACCCATTAATATGACTTTCTGACCATTTTGATTAATTGAGGGCCAATTTTCAAATAATAGAATAAATATTGATTAACCTTATTTAAGGCTAATTAATCCAAATCAGGAGCTTAAGTGGATTTTCCATGAGATTTGTTGAATATTTATTTTTAAAAATTAATTCCTATTAACTACATCATCAGGTGACATCATTTCTTGGGAAGACATCCCTAGGCCATAAATGTCACAACTATTAAGATTATGGGTCACCCATGTCTAGTTAAAGCCTCCCATGCCTCTTCAATGCCCCTTCTTCCAAGGTCATAATAAAGATAAATATGGATTTAATTCCAAATATTATGATTATCCATGGCCACACATCTCAATCTTGAGATGGATGGTCATGGTTGATCCTGACCAAACTAAAAAATTATAAATAGAGAGGCCATGAACATCATTTCTATCCTTGAATATTGTAAAGTTATAATGTTAAATTATTTCCACAAGGTTTTACATTTGATCATAGATTTTTTTGCAAGCTTCATTGATAAGCTATTTTAGTGATTTGGAATCATGAGCCTAGGTTTTATGGAGTGTTCTTGAGGCATTGGAGGAGCTTACCACCATTGTTGACAAAGACAATGATGCTTGATCAAGGGAGAACATATTTTTGAGCCACATGGGTATGGTGAATCCATTTGGGAAGGTAATATGGTGTTGATTTATTTCATTTTTTTCTTGCTATCCTTTATAATTCCCATAGGAATAGATAGGCTTGGTTAGTTAGTTATTTATGCATGTTTCATTATTTATGGACTAATGCTTGACTAACTTGCTTTGTAATCCTCTCTACATCTTAGCACACCTAGTGGGACTAGATGCATCTCACACCTGAAGAATATCATTTTGCAACTATAAAATATTAATTTAAGCCTTTAAAGTCTTGCAAATTGTTTTTCTAATTTTATTTTGCCATTTTTGTTTGCCACAGTCTTACACAATAACTAATGTCGATAAGTAATACCAACGTTAGTTACCTACTTAACTGATGTTGATTAACAAAACCAACATTGGTTAGATCTTGGTTAGCCAAAGTAACTAACATCGATGGTAATAACCAATGTCGGTCACTATGTTTTTCTTAAAACATAAACCCGTGAGCTAATTTTTCAAAGTTTATTGTTTTAAGCTAGAAAGAGATTCAAAGCTAAAGAACATGCTAACATTTTTGATGTAGGACCAATCTTGATATTTTTTCAAAACATGTTTAAATCACCTTTGCATGCTTAAAAATCAATTAGGAACCTTGTTTTGGTGTTTAACAAAGGACTTAGATGTTTTGGTGAATGTTTTCAAAGTTTAAAACTAAGACTAAGGGGTCAAATGAACACTACCAAATATTTCATTTGGGATTAAAATTGAATACACTTGTCAATTATTATTTACAATAGTTTCTTACTTAGGTTTTGTTTGGTAAAAGAGGAATTTTGCATGTATACTATTCCATTTGTCCCCTTTAGGGAAACCTTGGAATCAAAAGTGCCATTCCTATTGCAAATAGCCTAGTCCAAGGCTTAGAAATAATTTCACCTAAAGCACTCCCCAAAAACTCACCAAAGTTTGGGTGATCTTAAAAATGACCCTAAAGTCTTTCTATTTTATGCTTTATTTATTTTCATGTAAACTCAGCTTGCAAGGGAGATGTGATTACCTCCCATAAGTTCTTTAGTGAATCTTTGACTCAAGGTTTCACCTCTTGACATTGACTTCATTTGAATCCTTTAAAGCTACACATGGGATATATCTACATTTGTAAATCACACTACACTGAGTGAACAACAAGATGTAGTGGTTGTAAAAAGGACTAGACATTTTTACAACTAGCCAATTCCATGGTCACCCAATTTTTGTGCTTGTATTTTACATAATTTGATGTGAAAGTCATTATGTAATTGATTCCTCTAGAATGATCAAAACCTTGCTAGTTTAGTAGACCCCACTTTGCCATGCCTTGTCAATTTATACTTAAGATATTTGTTTTTTGTCATTAGCTTACTTGGTCTTGATTTGCGTCTAAAACTACTTGTTAACTCAATGAACTTAACTAAAACACATTGTCCTCAATATTCTTGAGCAAGAGAAGCATTACACTGTCTAAATAGAAAATTAATCTTTTCCTTGTTCAAATTGTTATCAAAAGCTCTATCATGTCATCTACTTTGGTGCAGTCATGCTACCCAACTGAGTCTAGACCTTTTACCAATTTTTTAAAAATCCTTGATTTATAATCCACATTTGAAATTGAACCTTTCTGAGTTCTAAGGGTTGGTGTGTCAAAGGGGGTTCACCATTCACACACTAGGTTTGTTTTAACTTGGGTTCAATTTTCCATTTGGATTGAAGCTTATTTATTAAGACTCAAAATCACATATCATCTTGGTGGAATCAACTCATCTTACGTATCTCTCATGTTTTGAGTCCTAGAACATATTTTATCCTACTAGAATCATGGTGACATTGTGCCACCTATTTGGTCCTAGATTTATACTTAGTGATTCATGTATGTTTTTACATCTTGAGTTTCTTAGTTCATTTTGTGTTCTTCATAATATAAATATCTTTCCTCTAAACTTCTAGGGTTAACTTGTCAAAGTTGAATCCAACTTTTACATTGCGGGTGTATCACAAAGATCCAGGCTTTGGTGTACTAGTTTTCACCTTGGGTTTTTGAGTTACCTTACTCTCTTCTGATCTATACAATTTCAACATTGCTAGATTTTGAGTAAACTCATGAACCAAATCTTCTAAACTATGTGTGGTTTCAAACCACCCTCCCTTATAGTCTCATTGGTACCTTGGTTATTTGTTTAAAGAGAGATCCAAAGAATACTTTGATTGGTTGCTAAACATTGGTCCAAAGTTAGTGAAACACATAGAGCAGCTCTTTTTAGACATGTCTCAAAGGTTCACTCATAGTGGGGCCTCTTATGATCTTAGATATGAAGGTGAGAAATTTTATGATGGTCAAGATAACCCCATTATTTTTGATGATATCCCCACAATAGTAGGATTTGAAGATGATTATAATGGATATCAACCCCAAAAAGATCAAGATGAATCCCTTCTTAGATTGATAGAATTAGTTACTAGATTACCTTTTGACTTTCCTACAAAACAATTACATACCTTAGTCAGAGAAGGAGAAAAATGATGGAAAGAGCAATATTTTGAACAAATTAACATACCTTCTTCCTCGAACAAAGAAAAGGAAATACAAATATAGTCAAAACCCATAAATTCAGATCTTGTAGTTAAGATCAAGATAATAAGTCAATGATATGTAGATCAATTTGTCATAGACTTACCTAACTCACTAGTTGCCACTTCAATTCATAATAAAGCTTTTAAAGAACATGGGAATGTGGTTGAAAGTACACAACAAATATTGGATGAGGGTATTACCATAGTAGATCAAGGTCATATAAATGAATAGTTAAAGTGATGAGAAACCTTACAAAGTGTTCCATTTGATATAGAACATACATTATTCAATCATCAAGAACCTCTTGTTACTTTACAAACTTAGAAACCCAAACATTCAATTCAAATTGAGGAAATACCTTAAGATAATCTGGCTATTTATTTTCAACCAACAAAAATATCGGTAAATAAACATAGAAATTTCCAAAATCAATAAAGTGGACAATAATGAGATTCAAGGAATGTTTTGAAATCCAAGAATCAATAGCCTATGTTCTCAACTCAAGTAGTAAATCATAACCAAAACATGGATCGAAAGGTATACATTCCCTATAGATCCACATAAAATTGGGGGCACATTCCACCCTAAAATCAACAAAACCAGGGGCGCATTCCACCCTAATAATAATAAAACTAGGGGCACATTCTATCCTAACAGCAACAAAACTAGGGGCACATTCCACCATAACAATAATAAAACCACGAGCACATTCCATCCCAACAACAAAACCAAGGGCACATTCTACCCCAACAACAATAAAACTAAGAGCACATTCCACCCTAAAAACATCTTATCCAATCCACAAATGCACCAAACATACAAGAATGTAATTCTATGAAGGAAATGGTCCAAATATTGGAGACACATAATAGAGTCAAAAAGTACAAATTTGATGAGATATTCCCATATCCATTTGACTTATCTATGCTGCAAAACCCATTTCCACCTCCTTTAAGCACCCAAATTTGACAAATACAAAGGGAAAGGAGATTTTTACAAACACATACAAGCATTCTTTGTCTTTTGTCAAGAGGTTGCTTATAGTAGTGAGTACTTACTATGACTATTTCCATGAAGTTTAGCAAGAAAAGCTCTTGATTGGATACTTAAACTACCAAAGGGATCAGTTGCAGATTTGAACAACTTATCAAAAAATTTCATTAACCATTTCTCATATAACATAGAACATGAATTAACTATTGTTGACTTATACAAAGCCAAGGAGCATGATGGTGAAATTTTCACTACATATCTACAAAGATGGAGAGCATTGACAAGCTGATTTCAACACAATTTACTAGATAAATAGTTGGATGATATCTTTGTACAAAATTTTCATCCTGAAGTTGCACATAATCTACGAGTAGCTTGTGCTAGCTCATTAAAGTAAATTATTGATAAAGGAGTGTAGATTGAGAAGGATTTTATTGCTAGGGGCCTTGTTAAGATTTTTGTGCAAGGTCAAATGGCTAATCAGACTTAATCCATAGCTTAAAAAATTATGCAAGATAAGCCTAATGGCTTTGGAAAAAATAAGAACATGGTTGGAAATAGAGTGACAAAAACAAGACAAGTATAAATGGTACAGGCTATGCCTCCTCCAAATGTACAAATAACTCCCTCAAATCCACTACCTACTTTGTAGAGACAACCTCCACAAAGGACATTTCATAATAATTTTAGAGTTTTTAGCAAGTTAGGAGAATCGGTTGAAACAGTCTTATAAAATCTCATTATAGCTAATTTAATTATATGGCCAGTATCAAGGCCATTTCCTCAAGATCAACCAAAACCAAACTAGTACAAAGATAACAAATAGTGTAACTTTCATCATGTTACTAGTCATAATGCATATCATTGCATTCAATTATGACATATTATTGAGGTCTTTATTGAAAGTGGTGAACTAGAAATTGAGTTATCCCCTAATCAGGACACAAATCAGGGTATGGGAATCTACAAAGACATCTTTCCTTGACATAATCCACCACCACCAAGAAACAATCAAGATGGTCACAATCAAGGATAGAGGTAGAATCAGAACCAAAAATAATGTCAGAATCATAATGAGCATAATCAAGATCATAATTACCACACTAGTAATGTGTCTTATAACAATGTAACTTATGATTATAACAACACTATGGGATGCATTTATGCAACCCACATTACCACTGTTATTGTGAAGCCACATGGCCAATATAATGTTTCTCTTAACACAAGACCCATCATTATAGTGTCAACACCCTCTCCCCTTAGTAATACCATGACAGGTTCATATCATCATGTTTCTCTTCCATTTTCATAGGTTACTAATCCTGAACAACAATACATTTCTTATAAAGTCTCCTCGCTAACCTAACTTTTTTGAAATACTATTAATCGATCATGAGTCACCTTTTATGGCCCTTTGCCTCCCTCTTCTAATTATAGTAACTCATTTCCACCTCTAGGTTGTGCAATCACAACTAGATGCCCATGAGTTACCATTCAGGGTTCTTTGCCCATGTCTTTCCATAAACCCAATGAGAACATTGTGCCAATGGTTCCAAAGCTGAATATTATCCCAAGAAAGACTAAACTACTTCAATCAATAATTCAAAGGCCTTATATTCTAATAGATCAATTAGATAAAACCCCTGCACAAATTTTCATATTAGAACTCTTACAAATATCTGATGTCCATAGAACCATCTTCAACAAAATTTTACAAGATTCTATTGTGCCTAATGATATAAACCTTGATCAATTCCAAAACCAAGTTGGACATTTGTCTTCATTTTAACAAATCACATTTGATCAAAAGGACATGTCCACCTTTGGTCTGAACCATAATAACCCACTATACATTGAGATAATTATTTTGGATCACAAGATCAAGTAGGTCCTTATAATTAATGGTTTAGGGCTAAACATAATATCTCTTAAATTGGTGTGATGATTAGGTTACATGGATAAAGACATTCAGCTAGAAAATATTACAATCAAGGCTTATGATAGCACTGAGAGGGAGTCATCTGGTATAATTTGGTTTCTAGTCATGGTTGAGTCTATTTCTCATCACACATTATTCCATATTATGGATATTGAGCTTCCTTATAACATACTTCTTGGTCATCATTGGGTCTATGAAGTACAAGCAATCCCATCCACTCTTCACCAATGCCTTAAATTTCCCTGTGATGGGATCGAGGTTACTATTCCCACTGATCAACATCCATACCAATACTACAAACATCTTGAAGCAAAGTTGCATAATTATAACTAGTGCCCAGGTTCTGAATTCATTACAAAGAATAAAAAATCCATCATTTCTCATCCATCTCCATCTAATTATATAGACCCTAGTGATCTAGCCTCCACTTTGACTGATCCATTTCCTATAGCTCTAGCCAAGCATGTGATTATTAAAGATGTAGGAATTTACACATACCATCTAAAGGATGTCCTCCATATTGTAAAATTACCAAAATCCCCTAAAATATTTGGTAAGCTTAAAACTTCCCAGACTCCCAACAGACCTAATTAGATTTGGTAACCAAAGAAAAAGCAAAAAAAACCTCCTATGGTTTTTGTACCTACAATTGCACCAAAGAATGATTGAGAGGCTTTTACTGATGGTGATTGGTTATATTCTAAAGGCCTTGCCAATTATTTTTAGAATCCAAAGTATCCTATCCCTAACAATATAATAGATCCTCTTGACTATATAACGAAAGGGTTTGGCCCATAAGCGCAAAGAATTTTAGATCCCTTATCAACTGGAGTTATCAATTACAATCATGGTCTTAGATTTAAACTAATAGAGGATGACCTCATAATATTTGGTAATGACTCTTCTGAAATAACTAGTAACGAGACTCCTAGCAGTGACACAACAGCTTGTTATAGCCTTTTTGATGAGCTTGCTAATTCATATTTGTTTTATTCAAATGCCATATTGACCATAACACCTATTGGAGCTTCCCATCCTAAATCAAAAATATGTCTTACTAGAGCTTCCTGTCTTGAAGCAAAAACCTGTCCTAGTAGTGCTTCCCTTCCTCAAGTAGGAAATTACATCTTTAGCATTGGTGCTTCCCATCCTAAAGCAAAACCTCACTGTAACTTATGCCTTTGCCATCCTAAACTCATAGATTGGGATTAACAAAATTTTATCATATGCCTTGATGAGTTTCAAAATGAAGAATCAATTATAGAATACATGGGCCTATGAACTGCATTCAACATTGGTGATAATAAGTAGGGTTTTGATTTTTCATTGATTGTTTTTGCCTACTTTGGAGAGCAAGTAAACTTTCTTGGTCATAATAAAGAATAAACATCAAGATCTTTAGGTGAAAACCTCTTTGAGGCACTTGTTGATTAGTGAAAAAGTAAATAAAAACACAAGCCTTTGAGTGAAAACCTATTTTAGGTACTCTTAAATGGGAAAGTTTGTTCATCCCCTCAAGATGTATAAATTCCATCTAGCCCAAGTTCCATAGCTAATACAAACATCTCTTCAAAATAACATCAAATATTTGAGTATCTTGCTCTTGAGCTTCCATAGGCTTTTTCCAATTGGCCTTTACTTAAAAAGGTAAATTTTGATTCTTCATATTATCTAGATATTTGGTAAGAACATCAAGAAGATGAAGCAGAGGATAATGAGCATACATTGCCTACAATTCTAGAAGATGGATCCACACTCCTTATGGAGAGCACAACAGAAGTTAATTTGGGAACCCATGAGGATCCTAAAATTGTTTATCTTGGAGCTTCCCTTATTAGATTAGAATGTGAACATATTATATCCATTCTTAAGGATTATATAGAAATATTTGCATGGGCATACTCTGGTATACCAGGATTGGACCCAAATTTATTTGTGCATCATCTTTTTGTTCACCATGATGCTAAAATAGTCAAGAAAAGTTGAGAAAGAGGTACCCACGCATTGCCCTTTTAGTTAAGGTTGAGTTAGAAATGTTGTTAAGAGTCAATTTTATCAAAACACTAGACTAATTTGAATAGATTTATAACATAGTGCAAGTAATCAAAAAGACCCTAGGCATACGTGTTTGTACTATTTTTCATGATATCAAAAAATCATGCCCTAAAGATGATTTTCCTCTAACCAACATCGACATGATTATCAACTCAACTATTGGGCACATGATGCTATCCTTAATGGATGGATTTTTTGGTTATAATCAGATCAAGATAACCCTAAAGTTCAGCATAAGTCTACATTCACCACTCCATGGGGGACATTATGTTATAAAGTCATGCCATTTGGTTTGAAGAATGCTCGATCCACATATTAGTTTGCAATGATTATCATCTTCCATGACATGATGCATGGCATTGTTGAGGACTATGTTTATGATATACTTGTAAAATAAAGAATAAGAGCTAGACACCCTGACATTGTATGAAGAATATTTGAGAGGATTCATGCATATAAAGTCCACTTAAACCCTAATAAATACGTCTTTAGGGTCACATCAAAAAAATTGCTAGGGTTCATTATATCATAATGAGGGATCAAAGTCAACCCTAAAAAGGTCAACACTATTACAGAAATGCCTCTACTGAATAATATTAAATAGTTAGGAGGTCTACAAGGAAAGGTCTAGTCTATACGCAAGTTCATTTCTCAATGGGTAGATAAGTGCCACCCATTTACCTATCTCTTAAAGAAATGGATAACATTTTAGTGGGATGAATATTGTCAGATAGCATTTGCATAGCTTAAAACATACTTGGCCAATCCACCAATCTTATGACATCTAACACAAGGAAAGCCACTACTTCTTTACATATCAGCCATGAAACATGCACTAGAGGAGCTTTTGGCTCAACATGATGATCATGTTAAGGAACACACAATTTATTATTTAAGCCACACATTAGTATCTTATGAACATAGTTATATGCCTATTGAGAAGGCATGTTTAGCTATGGTGTTTGCCACTCAAAAATTATGACATTATATGCTAAATAAAAAACTAGTGTTATCACCAAGGTAGATCCTCTCAAGTTCCTCTTATCTAAAACAACTCTTTAAGGATGCATGGCTAAATGGATTATGTTCCTAGTTGATTTTGACATTGAGTACTATAATCAAAAGGAAATAAAATGATAGGTTCTTGCAAACTAACTTGCATAAGCTCCTATTATGATCAATCAACCTCTCAACATTGACCTCCTAGATGATTCTATCATGATGATAGAAAAATCATCACAACAACATGAATATTGGATGCTCTATTTTGATGGATCCTTCACATCATGACGATCTTGATCTGGCATATTGTTGATCATGCCATAGGGGGATTTGATCCCCAAAGCATTCCATATACAATTTTAGTGTATGAATAATATGGCTAAATATGAGGCTTTGGTTGCAGGGCTTTATCTTTCCATGCAATGGGACATTCAAAACTTAAAGGTCTATAGAGATTGACAGCTACTCATAAATTAGAAAACTAATCAATATCAAACAATAGATGATAAGCTTGTTTATAACAAGAAAATTGTCTATGACCTCAAAATACATTTTAAATCTCTACACTTTGAGCAAGTTTCATGAGTCAACAACAAATATGTTGATGCCATGGCCAAAATTGGTTCCATGATTCAAATGTATGACAGTTCTAAAGAGTATTAGTTCTTGATTCAAAATATTATTCAGTCATCACATACTCTATCAAATTCAAAGAGGATATGCAACATTGTTGATCCTAATATCTCACTTGAGCTACCACGGTACCAAGATTTTTATAACTATTTCCATAGTCATGTATTTCCCACCAACCTTTTTAAGAACTAACAAAAACTTTTCCTTCATCACTTAACACATTATATCCTCCTTGGAAACATGCTTTATCAAAAAGGCTATGATAGAATGCTTCTTCATTATTTATCTTTGGGAAAATCCAAGCTGGCACTAAAGGAGGTTCATGAAAGAATGTGTGGGGCCCATACCAATGGTGTATTCCTAGGAAAGAAACTTCAAAGAACAAGTTATTATTGGCCCAAAATGGAGATAGATGTTTTAATTATGTAAAAAAAGTGTGTTCCTTATTAGAAGCATGGTAACTTGATACATGCACCTTCCTTACCATTGCAGCAGATTACAACACCATGGTCGTTCTCAACATGGGGTCTTGATCTCATTGGGAAAATTAGCCCAACATCTTTAGATGGCCATAAACACATTTTGACTACAACTGAATACTTTACCAAGTGGATTGAGGCCATTCCTCTCAATTATGTTACTAGGAAACAAATTTCCAAATTCATTCATTACCATATCATCTGCTTATATGGCATCCCAGCCTATATTATATCTTATAATGGTAGATCCTTTATGAACCAAGATGTGAAATCTTTTTGTAAAAAATTAAAGATCAATCACAAAAAATCCATTCCATATAACTTGAAAGGCAACATACAAGTTGAAGCATCAAATAAAACCATTTTAGCCATCTTAAAGAAGAGTGCCAATAATTTTGGCCGTAATTGACATTTATAACTTTTTCCTACCCTCTAAGCTTATAGAACCAATCATCACACCCTAATTAGAGTTACTCCATACTCCCTTGTTTTTTGCACTGAAGCTATCATCTCAGTTGACATTAAGACTCAATCATTAAGAATATCAATAGAGCACATTGAAGATGATGAAGACTATAGATCCTCATGGCTACAAGGATTACAACTTCTTGATGGTAAGCATTTGGCTACCCTAGAAAACTTGCAGGCCTATCAGAAAATATTACAGAGAAGCTAAAACAAATGCATTCTCCCTCAATAATTTGAGATTAGTGACTTAGTTTTGAAATAGAACTAGAAGAACATGAATGTTGAACCCAAAAAGAAAGGTATGTTTCAGCTTAATTGGTTAGGACCATATATTGTCACAACAAACTATGGATCAAGAGCATATCGATTGGCTAAACCTAATGGTGAAAAAATTTTAGAGCCCATGAACATCATGCACCTTAAGAGATTATATGCATAAACAAATTTGAACCATTGTCTATAACACACCTAACTTGGGGGAAACTTATGATATCATAAGTTTATCCCACCCTTTTATTTTACCTTGAACATATTTTATACTACCCTGGTCCACTTTTCATGAATCTTAACAGTAAAGGCTTTGAACCCTTGGCACTCTAAAGAGATTTTTCATCCCATTATGGATTGCTCTCTTTGAGAAGCATATTCTTTATTATGTCTAAGAAATGTTATACACTTGAACACTTTTTATTCCTTGACCAATTATGATCTTGATTATGTCTCATGAACATTATGAACTTCTTCAGCAACAGTTATACAAAGTAGTTCAACCAGGATAGTCTTGTGCAGTTTTAAACAAGTGAATAGTTATATTTTATTAGTTCAAGTATTTGTTGCTCTTTCTTATCAAGAACTTTACTCTCACTGATTTATGAGCATGGGCCATTGTATTCATCTTAGTTATCCTATTGGAACCTCTACTCTCAGGATGTGCATCTCCTCAACTAAATGGTCCCACCTTCTCCATATTTTATCCCAAAAAGACCAAAAACATTAGAAATACTTTGAAAATACCAAAAAAATTAGAACATGATCCATAAAATAACTCAAACATTGTCTCACACTTCTATACATTTATATATTCCTGTTCCACCATCCCATACTCTTGTCATTTTATGAGCAACTATTATGTTTGAACTCTCTTGCCATTTTTCAAGCACAAAACACCAGTTCATTTCATCTTATCCCATGCACTTGCCATTTTCCAAGGTCATTATTTTTCATCTCATCAACTTCTTGTTTGCTAGAACATTCTCATTTATTTGTCATATCTTTCATTTATTTTATAACATTAATCATGCTAGTCTAATCATCATTTTTCTTCTATCCCATTTCTTGGGAGAACTACATTTGGCCTGAAGTTTATGTTGGAACATGCATCCATGAAACTATGTAGGTAGTGTCCAATTTTTTTTATATATTTGGAGTTAGCTTGGATACCCCTTTCCTTTTCTTCTCTTCCCCCATTTATTTTATCATTTTTTTCCTTTTAATTAGGGAACAATTTTCATGTCATTGTTATTTGTTATGATGTGGTGGAAAGTAACACCTTTACCACACATGCATGAACATTTATATTTAAACCACACTAACTTGGTTTTTGTTTGTGTGTGTTCATTTGAGTTTGCTTAGTGTTTTGTTGTACTTTCATACCTCTCCATTTATTTCTTCTCATTTTCTCTTTTTATTACTTCTTGTCTCATCTTGATCTTGTTTTTCCTTGTTTGTTTTTGCTTATCTCTTTTGTGTTTCAGAACATATTGATGATTCACATGGATCTCAATTGTTTATATCTTAATCCTATGCTATTACATTATTTTTGGATATTTTTGTTTATTTGATTGTTGTTTGTGTCTTGTTTTTCTATTTGATTTTACTTTTCTCTTTTGTGATCAAGAATGTCTAGATGGTCCACATGGATATTGATTATTCATATCTTGGTCTCATATCGTTAATACATTCTTGAATTTTATTTTTTAAACATTTTTTTTCCTACTTAAGTCTTGACTGATAATATTTTTATTTCAACTTAGGTTCATTTATGTTTATCTTTTTCTTTGTCTTTGCTTTTTTGTTTAAATATAAATCACTATAACTCTGGCTTTGGTCATTGTTTTACCATTATCCTTAGTTATAGATATTCACATTTGAACTAGCTCAACACAATTAGAATCTTATGTCATTCTAAGTTGTTTATACTTATGATTCCTAATTTCTTTTGTTATAACAATAAATTTGTGCCAAGGTCTCAAAGCTTTAACAACAACATTAGCTCCAATGAATGATTCTCAAGAACACTTTGTAACACCTAGGCTCATGATATGGATTTAGGCTTCTTGGAAGAATGTATTCTAGGCTTCTTTATCTATGCTTAGATGTGCATCTCTTTGTATACATTGTAAGTCTAACTAATTCTTGGTCATTTTTCATCATTTTTCATTCCATTCTCTCCCAAACTCATGTGAACTACATTGGTCTGAAGTTCATGTTGGAACATGAGTCGATGGAACTATGTAGGTAGGGCTCAATTTATATTGAGGTCAGCTCAACTATCTCCATTCTTCTCTCCATCTCTCATCACATTATACATTCTCATATGCTTGGTTTTATATGGATTTCTAAGCCATTACACCATTGTATTTACATTTTCACATGCTCACATTAACCTATCCTTTGGATTATATCCTTGAGCTATTTTTATTATGACTTGCCCAAGCTAGGGCCCAAAATTGAAACCACATTAAAATAAAATTAGATCTACAGGGGACAAATCATTATTTATTCTTTATCAATGATCACAATTTTCACTACTAGGATAAAACTATTTTATCATGATCAAATATGCTCTATTGAAGTAATTATTATTATATTCTCTTTGGAGACCCCATTCTAGTGGTGCTTCCCTTATTGAAGTAGAACATTCTCTCTTTTCCTCTAATTCTAAGCTCTCCACATTAAAGCACATGATGGTAATATTTTAATGAGCCACTTGTCTTGAGATTGATCAATGCCATAAATGTACAGTTTATACTCTCAAATTGGGTATGTTTACAATGTGTCACTTACATTTATTGATTATATCTTTCCTATTCCCACCATCTTTGGGGCCTAATATACCTCTCATTATATTTTTATTATTGATGGTAATTACATGTGTAAGTATTAGCTCATCTAGATGTGATCTATTCTATGGGTTAACCTCTCACTTTCTCTCTCTTTTCAAGAGTCCTTCCTTCTCTTAAATCCTAGCATGTCCTCTTGAGGGGCCATCATGGGTCTATTCCAATTTTTTATTAATAAATTTTTTCTATGAAAATACGTTGCTTCACTTGAATGTCTCGCTACACCTTCTCAAATAGGGGTGAAATCTAGACATCCAATTCCTAACACCATTTATGTTAAAATTGTCAATCTTACTCAAATTACACTCAAATTCACATTTTCGGTTAAAATCCATAAAATGCCATAAATGGTTCAAAATTGTCACTTACAAGTTCTAGTTTAGGTCAAAGTATCCCTAAATAGGGCAATACAATTTATAGTCTAGTTATCTTTGATCAGATCATTTTGAGTCAAAATGACTATTTCACCATTTAGTGCTCTGGATCACTCTTTTCTTCTAATTAATTGGTACATGTCAAATACATTTGTTATTTGGTGTTCACATCATTGTAAGTGGGAATTCAACTCTAACACATCTAAGATCACCTTCTAGTTTATCTCCAATCAAATTATGACCAAGTAATATCACTTTCTAACCATTTTGATTAATTGAGGGTCAATTTTTAAATAATTGCATAAATGTTGATTAACCTTATTTAAGGCTAATTAATCCAAATCAAGAAATTAAGTGTATTTTCCATGAGATTTGTTTAATATTTTTTTTGAAAATTAATTTATATTAACTACATCATCATGTGATGTCATTTCTTAGAAAGGCATCCCTAGGCCATAAATACCACACATATTAAGATTATGGGTCACCCATGCCTAGTTAATTCCTCCCATGCCTCTTCAATTCCTCTTATTCCAAGGTCATAATGAAGATAAATATGGATTTAATTCCAAATATTAGGATTATCCATGGCTACACATCTCAATCTTGATATGGACGGTCATGGTTGATTCTTACCAAACTCAAAAATTATAAATAGAGAGGCCATGAACATCATTTCTAAGATTTAATATTGTAAAATTATAATGTTAAATTGTTTCCACAAAGTTTTTCATTTGATCATATATTTTTCTTGCAAGCTTCATTGATAGGCTAGTTTAGTGATTTGGAATCATGAGCCTAGGTTTTATGGAGTGTTCTTGAGGCATTGGAGGAGCATACCATTAATGTTGACAAAGACAAGGATGCTTGATCAAGGGAGAACATGTTTTTGAGTCACATGGGTATGGTAAATCCATTTAGGAAGGTAATATGGTGTTGCTTTTTTTATTTGTTGCTTACTATCCTTTGTAATTCCCATAGGAATATATAGGCTTGGTTAGTTAGTTCTTTATTCATGTTTCATTATTTATGGACTAATACTTGACTAACTTGCTTTGTAATCCTCTCTAAAATTAGTAGTAAGACTAGGGAGACATTGATTTACCCATAAGTGGTTATAATCAGGCTCATATAAACAAACTTGATACATGATAAAAAATGAAAGATATCTTGCCAGATCAATTGTCACACTACTTTCATATACTGTCATTATAAACATGGATTAGATTTATTATTGAAACTTGATTGGAATCCCCCCACAAAATGTGTCAGAAGAACCAAACGAACCAAGAGAAAGATAGGATTGGGTAGGATGACTAAAACTAGTCTTTGGTCTAGATAAGAATTGAGTGATAGGATAGATAATATATTAAGAGGGTTTATCCCCAAGTGATGGGGTGAATGGTAAAACCTATTATAATGACAAATAGGCATATGTAACAATGCCAATGACATGGTAATGTGAAATAGTATGGTATATGTTTTTGGCCTGGGTATGGTTTTTGATTTTTTTATTCTTACTGATGGGGAGATGTACATCATAATCAACAAATGATACAAATAAAATACTTAATCATGTTCATTGCTAACCCACACCTCTTATAAATAAGTACTCTATGAAAAACTACTTGTAAAATGTGATTTTGAGAATGTTGTGATATTCATTGGTTTTTTATTTTGATTTCTTCAAATGCTGAGATAAGGTATCTTTGTATCCTTGATAAAGGAATGTGCGACCATGGATGTTAAACAAGGACACATAATATATAGTAGGTTTGATTATGAAATGAAATGGTAGATGATAATGAAATGTGGAATGGTTCAAAAATAAATGAAGATCAGGATGTTTAGTCACACGTAATGTTGCTAATGTCGAATTTAACATAACATTGGTTGTGGTAGGGTTGAATAGTTTTTATCTCAATAAGACCACCATATTTTTTTATTATATGATCTTGAGAGTAACTACCATCTGATAAGGTTAGAATCTATATTTATTTGGTCTTTGATTTTGTCTTCATCAAGAAATGAAGAAATTTTGTGCTATTGGTGCCTCAAAGAGGTTTTCACCAATGAGGTTATCTTGATTGTCTCATAGCACCTTTGAGAAGGTTTCAATAAGGAATGCTTCCTTTAGACTTTGATTATCTTTTAGTGCTTCTAAAATTATTTCACTAGAAGATGCTAAGTTGTGACTTTGATTGTCCCCTAGTACCCTTGAAAAGGTTTCACTAGGAGAGTGTTCTTCTACTAAACGAATGTGGTCTTATCCTCCTTGTTTTTATTAAACTACTATGTCACCATGGATGTAGTTTAACAAAGTGTGATTCTATCGGTCCAAATCGACACTAGTGGGAGATGAAATGATAATGATATGGCTATTTTGGTTGATGGTAATGGCATGTGAAATGGTAATGGAATGGGGAGAGGCTGCACAATCCTTGTAGATGATACTAAGATAACCTGTGTCAAAGTTGAAGTACTAATCCCCAAAAATCATAGAAGGGTAACACATTTATTCAAATTGATATGCAAGGCATGCATAACCAATGTTGTAATAGCCGCCAATATATTCATCTTCTAAATCTAATTCTAGCTCAAGGGACTCTAAATTTGATATTGAGACTAATGTTGATTTCAATTCTGATGTTGGATCAATAATAGAACCTGAATCTAACTTTGATTCTTCATTTTATGGGTATTATATTACAATAATGCCTTGTTGAATGTTTGGATTTAGATAAGTGATGGCCTATGATGGCATAATAGGATCCATAAAAACTAGTTTGTTATAATGGGACTCCTCTAAGATGAGAAAAAGGTCAAGAGTAAAATCCTTAGAGATTGTCTTGTCAATATGAGGATCTTAAAAAATAGGCACATAGTTGAGGTAATGATTTTCCTAAAGGTGGTTATAATCATTAAGAAGTGACTTGACAAAGACTGACTAGTTAGTGTGAGACTCCTCAATAATTGGGATAGGATCAATAAGTGATTCATCACAGTCTAACTTATCATAAATGATTGATTCAATAGAAATATCTTGGAATGATTGGATCCCTTGTCCTCAGCTTTTAATGAATTTGAAGATATCAATTTTGAACACAGCTTGGTCTTTGAATGATTAGATCAGTTGAGGTTTGGATGGGATTGGTACTGGATGAGGAGTGACTTATGGTTGGATAATGGTAGGGCATTATGGATCATAATTTCTCACATGAGCCAAAGGATAAAGTCTTGAAATAGTAATGATAGGGCATTATGGGGCTTGATTACTTGCACAAGCCAAAGGACTAGGTCTTGGAATGATGAAGGGTCAATGTGGAGCTTAATTGATTACACAAAATAAAGGATGAGGTCTTGGTATGGGAATGGTGTGACATTATGGTCCTATAATAGAAATGATATGATGTGGTGGAGCCTAATTACTTTCATAAGCCAAAGCATCCAAGTCTTCCTCATAAACCATATCATCCTAGTCATAAGTTGACTCATAAATGGGTTCTTGACTATGTTTCACATACTGATTATTGTAAAGAGGGTATGGATATGTATCCCAAATAATATTATTTATCGTTGGGTCTTCACAGTCATCCTCACAAGCCTCTTCATGCCAATCAAGGTCTCAATTTAGATTTTGTGGATTTTGACTATGTTCCCTATATGGAGTATTGTACAGAGAATAATAAAACTCCTTAAAAGTTCTTTCTCTATAGAGATTCCTAGTGGGATTCTGTGTGTCCATTCTATCATAATTTGGATTGTATGTGACTCCATCAAAAGTGTAGCTAGACATATCTGTATAAATGATTAAAGCTCTAAAATAAAAAAGATTAGAGCTCTACAAACTCTAAAAAATTATCCAAAAGACAAATCGTTCAAACTTGGTCAAACTTGGTCGAAAGGTGGAGCTGTATATCCAATGTGGTCTGAAAGTGGAGTTGTATCTCAAAAATGATTTATGTTAAGACTTGACATAAAATAGCCTAACATAAAATTTCTAATGTAAAATGTCATACGCATAAAAGGTCAAGTGTCTGAATAAAAAATGGCATGTCGAAAGTCTAGGTCAAAGTGTTCCAAACAAGGTCTAAACTAGGAAAAGGAAAAGTTGAGTTACTAGGTCTTTTGTCCAAACATGGAGTCAAAATATAGTCTCAAACAAATAGACATATGCAAAGACTTTTGGCCAAATGGCATCAAAACCTAGACATAAAACAAAGGCATGATGTGATTTGATTTAATCTAAAAAGTTTGAAAACAAATTTGACATAGACTTAACACACAAAATCAAACATAAACATGATTAGTTGGCATAAGGTATAAGACAAAAGGCTCTTTAAAGAAAGACTATGTTTTCCCAAATAAAGGTACAAATAATGATGAGGTTAGGCATTAAAAAAAAAAACCATCAATAGTTTTTAAATTTTGGTAATTGATTAATAAAAGCTATGCAACCGAAAAGAGAAAGATCTATGTATTATCCCCATGAATTAAAGCCTAAATAGAAATCAATCAATGTTTAAATCCAAACTTGATAAGGCTAATTAAAAACTCAATGGTGAAAACTAGGATTTGACCAAAAAAGCTAGACAAGATTGGACAACATGACAACATAAGACAAAGGTCTAAATGGTATACATGACATGGTTTGAAAAAATGGTTTCTAGGACAAGGTGAAACAAATTTGAACAACCTAACAATGTAAGCATGATCAAATGATGTGATATATGTTATGCTTGAAAAGACTCAAAGGCAAAATAGTTTTAACATGTTTTTGGTAGCATAACACTACCCTTCTTAACTCAAATGCATTGTTTCAACATGGATTATAAACAAACAAACAAGTTTTAGTCTCAAAATATACCAAATAAAAATGAAAAAAATACACTAAGTATAATAATTCAAATCCTAGCAAGGCTATGGCAATTTGGTATTAACTAAACTATCAAGTTTCAAACATCTCTAGGGGAATAAATTGCACAATGAATTTTGTATTAAATAATGTAAACAAAATCATAGAAATTGGGTGAATGTGGCATTGGCTAGTTATAAAAAAGTCTAGTCCTTTTTACAACCACTACATCCTATTATTCGCTAAGTGTAGTGTGATGTCCAAATATAGATACATCCTATGTGCAACTTAGAAGGAATAAGTGAAGTCACTGTCGGGAGATGAAACCCTAGGTCAAAGCCTCCCTAAAGAACACATGGGACGTAATGATGTCCCCCTCACAATCCAAGATGTAATGAAATGAAAGACACAAAAATAAATAGTTTAGGGTCATCTTCAAGGTCACCCAATACTTTTGTGATTTTTTGAGGAGTGCTTTAAATGACGTTCTTTCTATGCCTTAAACTAGGTAATTTGCAAAAGGAATGACACTTTTGATTCTAAGGGTTCCATAAATGCGAAAATGGAAGAGCATACATGTAACACCCCTTTTTTTCTAAATATAATTAGGTCAAGAAACTATTGAAGACAAAAATGACAAGTGTGTTCAATTTTAAGTCTAAACGAAAGATGTGGTAGTGTTCATTTGGCCCCTTGGTCTTAAGATTATGAAATTTGAAAAATAATACTAAAAACTTACTTAAGCACATAAATGTTACATTAAGCACCAAAATAATATTCTTAGTTCATTTTAAAATCATGTCAAATATGTCTTAATAACATGTTTTAACAAGTTTCGAGTCTGTTGATTACCATCAACCTTTAAGACATCACTTCAAAAGTAAATATGTTAGATTAAAAATATTTTAAATAGATTTTCAAAATTTTGTGAAAAATTTATGAAACATGAAGCTAAACTGATATCAAATTCTAAAAATTTAGGAGAAAACACATGGTTTTAAAAAAATCATCTAAAATAGAGTTCATATGACCCCAAACCAAGCATTTAAAATGCCCCATTACCTCTCAGGGTTTGTGTTTTTAAGAAAAAAATAGTGATCAATGTCAATTATATAACTGATGATGGTTATGTAACTAACATAGGTTATACCAATAGTGACCAATGATGGCTATACCAACCAATGATGCTTTTACTAATTGACGATGGTTACTTTGTAAATCGATGACAAAGAAAAATGGAAAAACAAACTTAAAAAATCAAATTGCAAGAGTTCTAATGATCCAAATAAATACTTTAAACTTGAATAATGATATTCTTCATGTGTGGGATGTGTTTGGTCCTACCAGGCATGCCATTATGTGAACTAGGAATTTGACTAAGAAGAGGAGATTAGTATTATGTTAGTGAATCAAACCAAATAAAAAACACACTAAGATAACATCTTCATGCCTAGTTACTAGGATGAGATTAGTAACAAAAATAAATGACAAACACAACTAAAAATTAAGGATAAAGAACAATAATTTCTTCACCTTCCTTGGATGCTCCAAATTCCTTTGTAGTAGTGGCTTGCTCGACTTTGTGGTCATGAAATCCTTGGCAATGGAAGCTTGGCTTCCTCCATATCTTCTTGGCACCTTTGGATTGTGGATTGGATTAGAATAAATTTGGCATGGAAACACTAGTTGCATGAAGCTTTGTAATAAATTTTGAATTATAACTTTACACAAATTAAGCTTAGAAATTATGTTCATGGCCTCTATATTTATAGATTTTTAAAAATGACTAGAATCAACCTGAACCATCCATCTCATGAATGAGATATGTGACTAAGTATTAATCCAATTTTATAATTAAAATTGATAAATAGGCTCATAAATATTTGGGATAGAGGAGGAATTAAGAGGCATGGAGGGCTTTGATGAGGAATGGAGGGCATGAATCCTGATATTTATGGTATTTTTGGCCTAGGGATGTCTTCCCAATAAATGATGTCACCTGATGATGCAGATAGTCAA
The DNA here is from genome assembly GCA_037957365.1 of Torreya grandis. NCBI lineage: Eukaryota > Viridiplantae > Streptophyta > Pinopsida > Cupressales > Taxaceae > Torreya > Torreya grandis. The sequence goes on from JARHVA010003861.1 coordinate 1,498,784, forward strand.
TATTCATTTTTTTTAAAAATTATTCAACAAATTTTCATGGAATTATTAATTATTCTTTGATTTGATTTAACTATCTCTTAAGCATGTTTAAGCACTTTGTGCACAAATTACTCAAATTGATCAGAATGCCTTGTTATTGGTCTAACATTTGACTATATTAGAATTGGAAGGCAATGTTAGATGCATTGGATCCATTATCCCATTTAGGATGTTACCAACATTAAATAATGAATAAAAATGTCTTGTGGAAGAGATTTTATAGGAAAAATCAATCCAAAGTACCTATGTTCAAAATTGACATTTTGAGTCAGAATTTCATCAAATCATTCTGACTCAAAATGCCAATAAATGTCCTTCTAAATAGTCAAGTGTTGATTTTGGCTAGGGTATCATTAAATAGGGAAAAAAAAATTATTGGTTCAAAAAGAGGTGGATTCCCTCCAATAATGGGATGAGATGGGTTTAATACCATCAGAGGTGGATTTAATACCAACAAAGATGAATCATGACATGGTGCAGAAAGGTAAGACAATAATAGGCAAGGGTTTTAATACCAATAAAGAAGAAGAGGATTTCAAGGAGGATGAGGTTATGGTGGTGCTAGATGATGGATTTTGAATCAATTTAGATCGTATATCTATTATAAATGTGGATAAGAAGGACATGAAGTGTTTCAGTGTCCACACTATGAAGATCAAGAAAAAAGATTGCCCAAGAGTAAATCTAGTTGAGGCTGAAATAGAAGAGAAAAATACTAAAGTTACACCAGCTTATATTAGAGAGAATATCATGATGAGAAGAACCATGATCCCTATAAGGAATGATTAAACCTTATAGAGAGGATTTTAGAATTTGAGGCAAAAATATCATAGTATACAAGAGTATATAGATGAATTTTATAAACTTTTCATATGAGTGGAGCATGATGAAATAGAAGAATAGATGGTTACAAGGTATGTAAATGGTTTAAAGTTTTTAATTCAAGATGAATTAAGAATGCATATAATACTTAATATAGAGGAGGCTTATCAATTATCTTTGAAGGGAGAAGCAAAAAAATAGAAAAAAATTTAGAAGGACATTTATTGGTTCAAAAAGAGGTGGATTCCCTCCAATAATAAGATGAGATGGGTTTATTACCATCAGAGGTGGATTTAGTACCAATAAAGATGAATCATCACATGGTGCAGAAAGGTAAGACGATAATAGGCAAGGGTTTTAATACCAATAAAGAAGAAGAGGATTTCAAAGAAGATGAGGTTATGGTGGTGCTAGAGGATGGATTTCGGATCAATGTAGATCTTATATCTATTATAAATGTGGATAAGAAGGGCACAAAGTGTTTGAGTGTCCACACTATGAAGATCAAGAAAGAAGATTGCCCAAGAGTAAATCTAGTTGAGGCTGAAATAGAAGAGCAGAATACTAAAGTTACACCAGCTTATTTTAGAGAGAATCTTAAGATGAGATGAACCATGATCTCTCTAATGAAGGATCAATTATAGAATAAAGAAGGTGGTGATGCATGGATGTAATCAAATATTTGTTAAATAAGATGTACTTCAAGTGGAAAGGTATGCAAAATAATTATAGATAGTGGTTGGTATGAAAATATAATTTCTAAAGAAATGATCGAGAAACTAAATTTGCAATATGAAAAGCATCCTAACCCTTATCATATTTCATGGTTTAAGAAAGGGAATGAAGTTATAGTAGATGAAAGGTGCTTAATCAAGTTTTCTATAGTAAAGAGTTATAATGATGAAATATGGTGTGATGTTATTCTAATGGATGCATGTCATGTGTTATTAGGGAGACCATGGTAATTTGATGGGAAACTAGTTCATGATGGAGCAAAGAAAACATAAGTTTTATGAAAAGGTGGTACAAAGGTAGTTTTGTTACCTCTTAAAGAGGAAAAGAAGATGGAAAACATGCTCTGTACTAAATAATTTATCCAAGATATGAAGGTAACAGGTTGTTATGCATTAGTAACAAAGAATGAATAAAAAAATGGTGTTAGTACCAATAAAAGTAGAAAGAGTGTTGAAATAATATGTAGATTTTATCCCTGATGAGTTACCAAATGGTTTATTGCCAAAGAGGGATATTCAACATCACATTGATTTGATTCTAAGATCATATCTGCCCAATCAAGTAGCTTATAAGATGAGTCTAATAGAACATGTAGAATTAAATAAACAGGTTACTAAATTGATAAGAAAGCAAGTGATAAGGGAGAGTATGAGTCCCTGTGCAACATCAGTGTTTCTAACTCTAAATAAAGATGGAGGATGGATAATGTCTGTGGATAGTAGAGCAATTAATTAAATTAAAATAAAATATAAGTTTTCTATACCTCATTTATATGATATGATATATGTGCTTGCAAGAGCACAATATTTTACCAAGATTGATCTAAGGAGTAATTATTGTCATATTCCAATTCATGAAGGAGATGAGTGGAAAACTATATTCAAGACTAGGGATGGCTTATATGAATGGATGGTGATACCATTTGGATTATCTAATTCACCTAGCACATTTATGAGGGCGATGAATATAGTGCTAGGAGAATATTGGTAATTTTATGGTTGTTTATTTTGATGATATTTTGATATTTAGTAAGACTAAAGAAGAACACCTACATCATTAGAGAATGGAAATACAATTATTAAGAAAGGAGAAACATGTAAATCTAAAGAATTGTGGGTTTATAAAGAATAGTTTGGTATTTTTAGAATTTGTAGTTTTAGCACATGGTGTAAAAATAGATGAAGAAAAGATAAAGGCAATTGTTGAGTTGCCTATTCCAAAAAGCATTAAAAAGGTATGTAATTTCTATGGTTTAACAAATTTTTATAGAAAGTTTATAAAAAAATTTAGTAGTATTATGGCACCAATAATAGATTTCATGAGCGAGAAATAATTTTCATGGACTAGGGTAGCCACAAAAAGGTTTGAATTTTTAAAGAAGAATATTATAGAAAGACCAACTTTATCATTATCAGATTTTAAAAAAGTGTTTTAGGTTGATTGTGCTACTTAATTTATGGAAATTGGTACTATGTTGAGTCAAGCAAGAAAGCAAATAATATATTCTATTGAGAAATTTAATGAAGTAAAAACATAGTATTCTATTTATGATGTTGAAATTTATGCAATTGTATAATTATTAAGACATTGGAGGCATTCCTATGCCTATATATTTTATCTTATTTACAGATCATGAGGCTTTGAAGTATGTGATTACAGAAAAGAATATGAATAGTAGGCATGTAAAGTGTGTTTATTTCTTGCAAGGGTATACTTTTGTGTTGAAACATGAATTAAGAAAATAGAATCAGGTTGCTGATGCATTGAGCAAGAGGGTAGCATTATTAACTACTATGGTGAGTGAAGTAGTTGTATTTGAAGCTATCAAATAATTATATGATACTGATCTATATTTTGGAAAGATAGTTAAATAGTGTAGGAGTCTATTAATATGTGGGATAGATGTTATTCATGATCAATATCTTATAAAAGAAGGCTATCTCTTCAAACAGAAACGATTATTCATTCTAGTTGGGTCTCTATGAGATAATATAATAAAAGAATTATATAGTGGTGATTTGGTTGAACATTTGGTTAAGATGAAGACAATAGCTTTGGTGGAGGAAAAGTATTTTGGCCAAAGATGAAGAGAGATGTGACAAGGTATGTCTCAAGGTGAAAAATATGTCTGGGGGCTAAAATACATACATAAAATACTGGACTTTACATGCCATTACCAGTTCTAAGAGGACCATGGATAGATTTTCATATGGATTTTGTGTTGAGATTGAAAAATACACAGAGAGATAATGATTCAATTTTTTTTGTTGTATATATATTTTTTCAAATAGTTCATTTCATTGCATGTAAAAAGATAAACGATGCCACTAGAGTTGTGAAATTATTTTTTATGGATATTGTGAGATTACATAGTGTTCTAAAATCTATTACTTCAAATAGGGACACAAAAATTATAAGTCATTTTTAGAGAACTTTATAGAAGAAGATGGGTACTAAGCTACAATTCGATAGTGCATATAATCCACAAATAGATGGACAAACAAAAGTTGTAAATATGAGCTTGAAAATTTTCTTGAGATGCATAGTGGGAAAGAAGATAAAGCAATGGGACTTGGCTTTACCACAAGTTAAGTTTGCATATAATACTTCAGTGAATAGATTAATAGGAAAGTCATATTTTTAAATTATTTATGAGAGAAGTTTTATGGGTATTTTAAATTTTGTACAATTGATAATTATAGATCAAATTAGTGATAATGCAGAAGAATTTGTAGAGCAGTTGTAAGGAGTACGAAGAATTTTTTAATAAAGTAACGAGAAATATAAAGCAACAATAGATGTGAGAAGAAAATCCAAGGTATTTGAAGGAGAGTTGATAATGGTTTACTTGAGGAAAGAGAGATTTTCAAAAGGTATATACAATAAGCTGAAGTACAAGAAAATTAGACCATGCAAAATTGTGAAGAAAATCAATGATAATACCTGTGAAGTAAGTTTATCAAAGAATTTTAATATTCATTATTTAATGTTTTAGATTTATATAAATTATATAGAGAAGATGGTGAAGATGATGGAGATGAAGAAGTAGATTAGGAGCAGCAAGTTCCAAAGAAGAAAAAAGAAAAAATAGTGCAGGTTTTGGATATGAAGACAATGAGCACAAGACAAAGGAATTATAATGGGTATTTAGTGTAGTGAGAAGAATTGTTGCAAGAAGACAACACTTGAATTATAGATTAAAAGATGAAAAAGATTGATAAGAGAAAATGGTAGCAGTACATTCAAAAAAACTCGTAGGAGCTGAATTGTTTTCAATCAGAGAATGATGTAAAAAAATAGGCCAACCTTCTGGAGGACATAAATTTTGACTTGTAACTTCATTTGAGCGTTTTCACACACCAAAATGATTGTATCAAAAAATTTGATTCTACCCTAAGTGTCTCTATTCACTTAGATATGATTTTGATATTTTTCTAAGGCCAAATGTGATCATTTGAGGGTCTAAAATTAACGTTTAATATTTTTTTCAAAATTTTTATATTTTTAGAAATTTTATATTTTTGGAACTAAAAGCCAACTTTAGTTGAATTTCATCTCATAGGCTAATTTTAGTATTTAAGTTATTTTGAAAAGAATTTAGTGTTGTGTGTGCTTGGGTCCAAAAATTACTATAAATAGCAATTGCTAACCATATCAAAAAGTTTGATTCTGACCTAAGTAGCTCTAACCGCTTATATTTGTTTTTGATATTTTTTGGAGGCTAAACGTGAACATCTGAAGGTCTAAAATTAACGTGTAATGATTTTTTCAAAAAATTTCTATTTTTGAAAATTATATATTTTTAGAACTGAAAGTCAATTTTAGTTGAATTTTGTCCCATAGTTTAATTTTAGTATCTAGGTTATTTTAAAAATATTTAGAGTCACGTGTGCTTGCATGTAAAACTTAATATAAGTAGCGGCTGCTAACCTTCTCGAAAAGTTTGATTTTTCCCTAAGCAACTCTATCCACTTAGATTTATTTTTGATATTTTTCAAAGGCCAAACATGATCATTTGAGGGTCCAAAATTAACGTTTAATGAATTTTTTAGGAATTTTTATTTTTAGATCTAGAAGTTAACTGCAGTTGAATTTCATCTCATAGGCTAATTTTAGTATTTAGGTTATTTTGAGAAATTTGTAGAGCCACGCGCTTGCATGCAAAATGGTTGCTAAAAATAGACAATTTTTTTAGTTTTTATTTTTTTTGAATTTTGCATGTAGACTTTAATTTTCAAGTTTAGGCTTATTTAAGCACAGTTTGGGTTTGTAATTATTTTAAGTAATCAATACAAATCAATTATGAGTATTATTTCAAGATCTTGATGTATTAGTAATTTTCTTGTTCTTATTAATTTTCAAATTCATTATCACTTCGTCCCGCCCCCACAAGGAACTTCCACTTAAATGGGAGCTCATTTAGAAAAACCATCAACCACATAAACTACAATTGAAACCATCACAATCATGTTTGAAGCAGGGGTCAACCTTGTGCATAAAATTTAAGAATGGGATAACCTACAACCTTATGCCTTACATTATTATACCTAAAACATTTGAGAAGTAACCTTTCTATCTCCACTCTTTGAATCCACTTACCATTCTTGGATGAAACCTGGACAACACAGACCACAGATCTAGAAGAGTCCAAAAGAATGCAGACACCATAAAAATTTATCTTATTCGAATCCACCCTAAATCAATCTTAAAAAAATCACCCACTTCCTTTGAGATAATCCTAATGTAGTCTAAGTTCCTTAGCAGTAATGGAAAATGATATAGTCGAAACTATATGGAGATTCGGTTCAAAATTATAGTAAAAGAATTGAGTAGAGGCTTGTAAGGACACAAAATCTGTCCTACTCTCCCACAACCCTAAAGACAAAACCGAATCCCAATCCTCACTTGTCTAGGAATGAAAGAGAAAGATGCCATATAAAATTTTGTTACATATTTGACATTATTATCAATAATTTAATATTTCTTCTAAATATTTATAATTATCAACAATATATTATTACTTTTAATATTTATTTATAATTACTTCAACCAAATATTAAGAATACTCTAGTTTAAAAAAAACAAATGATATGTCAAAACAATTACTCAATATTCATTAAAATTATTGAAAATTTAAATTACATTTGAATGTATTAATACCTTATGTATGACACTATGTAGAAAGGATCCATTCAAATAAATTATCATAAAGGGACTTATTTAATACCTTTTTCTTAGAGGGAACATTATTTATGAGAAACATGAAATATGAAGATCTATTTAATTACAATGAAAGATTACATGAAAGACATTAGTAACTATTTTGAAGATTTATATTGATGAAAAATGATGAGAAAATTAATTTAAAAGGAGTTAAAATTATTTAAAAGAGAGAATGACTTCAACAATATACAAAGCTATCAAAAACAAATTTTAAATTATAAAAAGAAGAATTTTATTTATTTATATATAAATATATATGATTGACTTGTATATATATTGTTATTTTAAATTTAAATTAAAAGCCCACTTTTATATATATATATATATATATATGTATGTATATATATGTATATGTATATATGTGTGTATATGTATGTATGTATATGTATATATATATAAAACTAAAAATTCGTAATATAACATTTTCTATAACTGCAAGAAAGGAAAATGTGTTTAGAAACCAACTTTTTATTCAGTTGGCGCAGAACAAGGAAATAACGTACAAAAATAATTAGAAAAGAGAAAAAGACATGATTGAACGTTCAGAAGGAAAAATAACGATATTCACACATAAAACATGAAATCAACACAAATTATGTTTTTGGATGGGAATGAATATGCATTTAAATAAGTCCACTCGAAAGAGGCATTAATACATTAAAAAAAGAAGAAGAGGGAGTAGAAGAATATAAATATGGCACACGATATTTAAATAAAATTTTACAACATATTCCCTCGTTAACTGTATGAGCTTACAATTCTACTTATGTGGATGTTAAAGAGCGAAGGATAACAGTATTCAAGAAAGCAACCTATTTAAAATAGAGTATGGGTTTAATGCATATGTACGCGGTATTTAAAAAATGATTTTTATAAATATCTTTTTATTAGATGACATAGGAAGTATTGAAAAAAGAAATGAACAAGAATCTTTTCACGGAATGGTACTTCAAAGCATTTACAGATAAATGATAATGATATGATAATCGTATAATATGGTTTTTTGAGATTATTATATGATAATCAATTTTGCATAAAATATGCATTTTTAATTTCATTAATTTTCGTTTGCTGCATGTAATTCAGAGAAGAAAAAACCTCTTTTCAGACTTCACCATTACGTTGTAAAATTTTATATTTTATATTTAGTTGATTTTATTAATTTTATTAATAAATTTGAGTGAAAAAATATTAAAATATTATTTAAATTATTAATTTTAATTTTTAAAATATAATTTTTAATTATTTAAATGTGTTGTATACATAAAATTATATACCTAAATTTTTAGTAATATTTTCAATTATTTTATTTTCTATAATTATAATTATTTTATATTATTTATAATTAAAATGTCAAAATTACTATATAATTTAATATTATCTGGTAGTCAAATTATATATATATATATATATATATAACACATTAAAGTTATTTAGTTATTACTTATTATGTAAGGAGTCTCAAATTGTTCTTAAAAAAATTATCATTCTTAATTTATTATACATTCTAAAATAGTATCATTTATATCCCTTTTATTTTGTCTACATTATAAATGACACAAATTAAATTTGAAATCTTTATTTTTAATATATATGTTCATATAATTAAACATTCTTAATTTTAGAAAGATGTAATTTTAAAATGTAGTGGGATGTAACACTCTTGGTATATATACTTGAATATTAATTTGCAGTTGTGTTGAGGGTGCAAGGAATGTCGAAAGAATTGCATATTTATTTTTTAATTATTTTATTTAGTAAGTGTTTTCTTTTCATTTGTAGAGTATATTCCCCTTTTAAATGTATGATATCAGCACCCCTTACTACATGAGAATTAAACTGACTAACTCTCCCTATGACCTGGGAAGGATCACCAAACAATCTCAACTGGTAACTCCTCTACCATGGGGTTTACATTATCATGAGTGATGCTTAGTTATGCATCCATGTGGCATGCATTTTTCAAAATCTTAGGTACTCACTTCAACCAGAATGAAAGCAACAATATTAACTCCATAACCTTTATGTATTACATCAACGCCTTTGCAGTGGGTGTAGAGTATGTAAACTCATTGACTTCCCTAAATTCAGAGCATGTACATGATACGGGTCCTCTATTGTATGATATCATATGAAACATATCCTATCATTATCCATCATCATTGTCCTATTTCTCTTCATGTTGTAGTTTTTGAGTAATGAACCAGATTACTATGAAGATAATAAAATTAGTAATAGACATATATTCTAAACAATCACCATTATTGACAGATATTGAATGAATTCAAATTATTAAAAACCATACATAAAAAGCCTCGACTCAGAATGGATTTGACATGTAAAATTTGGAACTCTAAAAATAATAGAACTTGACCTACTATTTTAAAAAATTACTATTTTTAGTAACTTTCGTATGTAAGCATGCACATCTCTAAAAATATCCAAAAGTAAACTAAACTCTAAAATTAAACTATTAAATGAATTTCAATTGAAATTCAAGTTTGAAAACAAAAATAGATAATTTTTAAATTTAGAAAAACTCAAAAATAAAATTTAATGCTGATTTCAGACCCTCAAATGGTCACTTTTTGCATCTAAAATATATCAAAAATATCTCATAACTAAAAGGACGTGTTATTTTATCATTTAAATTTTTGAGCTAGTCCTTTTGGTGTGAATATGGGCTCAAATACAACTATAGATCAAAAGTTATGGCATTTGAATGTTCAATCACTTTTTCTACATCATTCTCCTCTTGTTGAAACAACTCAGCTCCCGTGAGTTACTCTCATTGTATTATTTCAATTTGTCCTTATAAATCTTATTCAGATCCCATTATGTAATCCAAGTGTTATCTTTCTACTATAATCCTTCTCACAGTACTAAATACATGTCATAATTTCCTTACTTGGTGTTAATTATCTTCTTATCCAGAACCTGTAGTATCTTTTATTTTTTATTCTTTGGTACTTGTTGCTTCAAATCTACTTCTTCATATTCTTCACCTTCACCATATTATGCATGGAAATCATATAAATATGAAACACTAAATTTTTGAGAGATATCAAAATTCTATGGGAATGTCACCTCATAAGCATTGTCATATATTTTCTTCACAATGCTACATGGTCCAATTTTTTTTTACTTCAACTTATTATATGTGGCTTTCATAAACCTATTTTTCCTCAAGTAAACCATCACTAAATATCATTTCTCAAATATGTTTGATCTTCTTCTAGCATCTACTACTGCTTTCTACTTCTAATTACTTTTTGGCAACATTTGTCTTACTTCTTCTTCTAACTATTGTGTATGTTATACAAATGCTTCTACATCATTGCTAATTCATTTTGTGATTAGTAACTATACCAAATATAAAACACTTATATTATTTCAACCATCAATATTCTAAAATGTTAATTTAGCTTTAGATTTTTTCACTCAACTATTATATAGAAACCCAACTTGTGTTAAAGGAAAGTCCCATTACTTGGGATTCTCTCCAACTATGCATCTAGATAAATTTACCAAGTTCATTTTTGCAAATTTTGTTTGTCAATCTGTTTGGGGATGGTATGCACTAATAAACTATAGCTTGGTCCCCATCTTCCTCCATAAAATCCTTTAAAAATTACTTATAAAATTTGTGTCCATGTCTAATGTAATATATTTTGAAACATTATGCAATCTCATAGTATACTCAAAAAATAGTTTTGTAACTCTAGTGGCATCATTAGTTTTCTTACACATAATAAAATGAACCATATCAAAAAACCTATCTACAACATTAAAAATTGAATCATTACCTCTCTGTGTATTTGGTAATCCCAAAACAAAATTCATACTCAAATCTATCCATGGTCCTCTTTAAATGATTAACGACATCTACAAACCTATATTTTGTGCATGTCATGTTGCCACCTAACATATCTTGCATATTAAAACATATCTTGTCACATTTCTTTTTATATTTGGCCAAAAATACTTCTCCTCAACCAAAGCTATTATCTTTATATTACCAAAGTGTCCAAGCAATCCACCACTATGCAATTCTCTTATAATATTGTCTTTTAAAGACTAAATTGAAATACATAATTATTTCCCTTTGAATTGATAACCATCATACATAATATACTCTGTATAAACATTAATTGTATGACTTGTTGATGGAATCCTTCATTGATCAACTATCTTTCCAAAATCCAAATCAATATTATATACTTATTTAATAAATTCAAATCTAATTACTTCACTCACCATAGTAGTTATAAACCCTACTTGCCTACTCAAAAACATATGTTACATGATTCTTTTTTCTGGTAAACCATCTAGTAACTCATTAGGTATAACATATGCATATTCTTTCAAAAATACCTATGGCTTTGCTAGTATTTGCACCACTTTTGTGTCTTCTTTTTTTGATAGTAATGCATAACACCAACCTATCATCTTCATATTTTTGATAAATTATTCTATATTCAGCATACTTTCAACCTATATTTTTTCTTTAAGAGGTAAAATATACCTTCATACCACCTTTTTAGAAACTATATGTGTTCTTTGCTTTGTCATGAACTGATTTTCTATCAGACTACCATGGTCTGCCCAATAGAAAATGGCATGCATCCATTGGTATTACATCATACCATCTTTCATCCTTTTAAGTTTTACCTATAAAAATTTGATTAAGGATAATTATCTACTATAACTTCATTCCCTTTCTTAAACCAAAAAACCTATTAAAGATTATGATGTTTTTCACATTGCAAACCTAGTTTTTCAATCATGTCTTTATAAACCATTTTTTCACAACTATCACCATCTATAATTACTTTGCATATCCTACCTATTCAAGTAACCTTTTTTGAAATACATTTGTTAATATCCATGCATCACTACTTTATTTATTCTACACATATTCTTTCATTGGAGCAATCATTATTCTTATCATAATAAGATTTTTTCAAATTCTATTTTTCTAACTTCAATATTTTCTCTTCTATTTTAGATTCAATTAAATTCACTATTGGTTTATCCTCTTGCCTCATTTCTTTATCCTAGTAATGTAGACACTCAAACACTCAATGGACTTCTTCTCTGCATCTATAATAAACGTAAGCCCTGAATCACTTTAGAATCCATCCTCTACCACCACCATAGCTTCATCCTCTTTAAAATCATCTCCCTCTTTGTTGGTTTTGAAAACCTTTTCTATTATATTATTCTCTTTCTAAACCATTTGATTATTCTTATCTAGTGGTATTAAATACACCTCTATTTGTATTAAATCCACATCTTTCCCTTATTAGAGGGGATTGTCCTCTTCTTGGCCCAGTAGATTTTTTTCTAAAATTATGTTTATTTTATTTCTATTCTACCTTAAAAACTAACTAGTAATCTTCCTCCATGACAAGTATTATATGCATGATTAATTCCTTTTGAATAGGAAACATCAAACCATTCAACATTTTGCAGCCATCTGATCTTCTGTCTTTTCATGCTCCATGCATATGAAAAAATTGCAAATCTTATTTGTATACTTTTATATATGGTGATACTTTTACCTTAAATTTTAAAATATTATTTATAAGGTGTGTGCATAATAAATAGGATAAAAATCTCCCTCATCTTCTTCTCGATTTTTTTCCATGAATTAATCTTACGTTTACCTTTTCTTTATCTTTGTTTTTGCAAGTGATCCCACCAAATCATTTCATGACCCTTCAATTTCATGCATGAAAACTTTACCTTCTTGTATTCTCTCATAGTTTTCCATTCAAAAAATGTATCCATGTTGTTCATCCAAACTATCAAATCCTCTAGTTTTAAATTTCTAGCATAATCTGTAATGTCAACCTTGATTCCTTTGTTCCTTATTTTTAAAGCTCTAACCATCCTCTCTTCCATTGATAGTGGCTATTTTGGTTACTCTTATTATGAAATTTCTTCTTCATGATCTATGTTATCTTATACATAATCTTTTTCTCTCATTTGTCTTTGATTCACAATGATTTTAGTCTATTATTCTACTTATCTCTATAACTCTTTCATAGTAAATTTCATCTTAGTGATTCTTCCTCATCCTCTCACCATCTCATACACATCCAAAGTCAAAACTTTGTTTAGTATCAAATGATGAACCAAAATACTATCAAGATAATAAAATCACCATTAGTCAAATATTCTAAATAATAACAAGTATTAATTCATATTTAATGACTCAAATAATTAAAATACATTTATTAATAAGCCTCAACTCAGAATTAGAGTTGGCATATAAAATTTAAAACCCTAAAAATAAATAAAACTTGATCTACTATTTTTATTTTCACATTGAAGCATGCACAACTCTAAAAATTTAAAAAAACTAAACTAAACTCTAAATTTACTCTATCGAATGATATTCAACTAAAGTTTAAGTCCATTTATAAAAATAGACATTTTCTAAATTTAAAAAAAAATAAAAATAAAAAATAAATAAATAATCAAAAATCAAAAATAAAAATAAAACTATAGTTTTAGACCCTCATATGGCCATGTATGGCCTCCAAAAATATTAGAAACATCCCATAATTAAAAAACATGGATATGAATACATTGAAATTTTGGATATGATCATTTTGATGTGAAGTTGGTCTCAACTAGAGTTATGGATCAAAAATTAAGGCCTCTAAAAGTTTAGCCTCTTTTTCTACATTAGTAATTATTGAGTGTGCTATCCCAAAGAGCATCACAGACATAATAAGTTTCCATGGCTTAGCTACTTTTTTTTTTGAAAAGTTAATTAATAATTTTAGTAGTCTTTTTGCACCAACAAAAACTGTATGAGAGGAAAATAATTTGTATGGAAAAGGGTGGTAACAAAAAACATTGAGTTGTTGAAGAAGAAAATTATAGAAAAGTCTATTTTAGTACTACAATATTTCAACAAAGTATTTGACATTGATTGTGATGTTTCATTTATGAGATTTGGTACTGTGTTGATTCAATAAGGAAAACCAATAGCATATTTTAGTGAGAAATTGAATGAGGTAAGGAGAAAGAATTCTATGTATGATGTTGAATTTTATGCCATTGTTCAAGCATTAAGACAATGGAGGCATTATCTTGTGCCTAAGGATTTTATCCTATTTACTAATCTTAAGGATTTGAAGTATGTGAACACTCAAACTAAGATAAATAGTAGGCATGCAAATTGGGTGTATATCATGTAGGGTTATACTTTTATGTTGACGCATAAATCACAAAAAAAAAATTAGGTAAATGATGCTTTGATTAGATGAGTAGATTTAATAACTACTATGGTGACTAAAGTACTTGGATATCAATTTCTTAAATAATTATATGATATTGATCTATATTTTGGCAATATAGTTGAGCAATACAGGAATCCATTAACAAGTTATACAAGTAATTATTATAATAATTACCTTATGTAGGATGGTTACCTATTTAAAGGGAAATAATTATGTACTCTAATTGTGTCCATAAGAGACAATACTATAAGATAATTGCATAGTGATGGTTTGACTAGACATTTTGATAAGATAAAGATAATAGTTTTCATGGAGGAGAAATATTATTTTCCAAAGATAAAGAGAGAGGTGACAACATATATTTCAAGGTATAGGATATGTAAGGTAACAAAAAAAATTCACAAAATACAAGGTTATACATGCCATTATTAGTTCTAAGAGGACCATAAACATATTTATGTATGGATTTTGTGTTGGTATTACCAAACAAAGAAAGAAGTAATGATTCAAATTTTGTTGTTGTAGACATATTTTCTAAGATGGTTCATTTTATTTCATGTAAAAAAACCAATTATACAATTAGAGTTGCTGAATTATATTTTAAGGATATTGTGAGATTGCATGGTATTCCAAAAACCATTACAACAAATAGGGACACAAAATTTCTAAGTCATTTTTAGATGAATCTATGGAAAAAGATGAGGAATAAGATACAATTTAGTAGTGCATATCACCTCTAATTTGATGGATAGATAACAGTGGTAAACAAGAGTTTGAGAAATTTATTAAGATGCATAGTTGGAGAGAAGCCCAAACAATGGGAATTTGATTTTGCATATAATAGATCAATAAATAAATCAACATGAAAATAAATATTTGATATTATTTATGGGAGATGTCTTATGATTTTTTATATTTGGTATAGTTACCAATTTTAGAATGAATTAGTAATGATATAGAAGCATTTGTATAACATATACAATAGTTACAGGAATATATAAAAAGGAAGTTGTAGGAAAGTAATCAGAAATATAAAGTAGAAACATATGTCAGAAGAAGGTCAAAAATATTTGAATAAGTAGATTTTATGATGATTTTCTTGAGGAAAAAGAGATTTATGTAAGACACATATAACAATTTTAAGTATAATAAACTTGAACCATGTATAATTATGAAGCAAATCAATGACAATGCTTACAAGGTGAATTTACCATATCATTTTGATATCTATCCATTATTTAATGTTGTGATATATATGATTTCAATGGAAAAATGGTGAAGGTGAAAAATCTGAATAAGTAGACTGACAAGAACAAGTGTAAAAGAATAATAAATAAAAATAGTGTAGGTTTTGAATAAGAAGACATCAAACACAAGACAGGGAAGTTATGAAAAGTATTTGATACAATGAGAATTATTACAATAGGAAGACAACACTTAAATTACAAGTTGGAAGCTGAATAATATTGATAAGAGTAAATGGCAGTAGTATAATCAGACCAATTATAGGAGCTGAGTTGTTTCCATCAAGAGGAAAATGATTTAGAAAAAGAGACTAAACTTCCAGAGGCCATAACTTTTGACCCGTAGCTCTGTTTGAGCCCATCCTCATTTCAAAACAACCATCTCAATTTTTTTAATTCATCCATAACTATGACCATGTATTTATAATTTTTTTTGATATTTTTAGAGGCCATACATGACCATTTCAAGGTTCAAAATTGTAGTTTAATACTATTTTTGATATTTTATTTATTTTTTGTTGTAACGGGACTTGAACTTCAATTGATATTCATTTAGTATGTTAATTTTATTATTTAGTTTATTTTTTATATTTTTAGAGTTGTGCATGCTTGCATGTAAAACTTATTAAAAATAACAACTATAAAATATATTAAGTCAAGTTTTATTTATTTTTAAAATTTAGAATTTTACATGTCAACTTGAATTTTAAGTTGATTCTTATTTATATATTATTTTTAAATATTTCAATCATTAAATACGAATCAATATAAATTATTATTTCATAATCTTTACCCATTAAAAATTAATTATGTTGATAGTATTAAACTTCATTAAATATTTGACCCTTGTGTAATTTATGTGTCATACCTTGTGTGCAAGAATTCTTGGGTTTTAATTTATTTGGAAAACCTTTTTGGATTATGGATTAATGAGAGCGTTGGATGCATGATGATATTATTTGATGAAGAGGTGACACCCACTAGGTTACTAAGTTGTTATACATGAACAATATGTTGTTCTGAAAGTCATTATTTATTATGTTTTTGAAAAAGAAGAAAATATTTATTAAATGTGTGTTTTTTTGAAAGAATTATTATTTTATTTAGCATAGATGATTGACAATGGTTAATTGTAAATTCTAAAGACGGGATTGTTAACTTGTGCTTTAAAAAAATGATTTTTTTATTGAAATCTTGTATATTCACGTAGTTTATGATGGGGATGGGATCCCATTGATATGTGTTTTTAAGTATGTATTACTTTGTGTAGAAGGAGGAAAATTAATTACTTTATTTATGAAATGTTTTGAATTATGATATAAAGTATATTACATATGTGTGGCCTTGGATTATATTTATCAAATGTTTATAAAATCTTTTTTAAATAAAAATTAAAGTTGTCCCCTTAACTTTATGTTCTATATATAATTCATACTATTTACCCAAATAGAAAGGAAAAAGCATATTTTTGTTCCTATGCCTCGTTATGCTTTGTGTAATTGTGTTGTGTCAAAGAATCATTTAGATTAAACAAAGAACATTATGTTTAAAATAAATATTAGCCCTCTGGGTGGGGTACTTTGAAAACCAAAAAATATTGCAAATAAGATAATGATAGAAAATAAAATTACTCTTTTGTATGGTGAAAATATACTTAATTATAATAAGGTCTGATATGTTTATTGTTATATGTGTTTTATAATTGATTTACTATTCAATGATTTTGAAACAAATAAAAAAAATTATCTGTTATGAGTATTTGAGCATGTGTTAGGAAGTGAAATATAAAAAATAAAATAAAAATTAAATGTCATTTATAAATTTTATGCACTCATGACATTACACCCCAATCTATACCACCTTGTCTTGTCTTCCATAGTAATTCACCCATCAATATAAAACATGTTCTGAATACGTTGCATTGCACATTTTACGCACTCATGACATTACACCCCAATCTACACTACCTTGCCTTGTCTCCCTGTGTAGTTCACCCACCGATGTAAAAAATGTTTTGAATACGCTGTATTACACATCTTTGAATTCATAATGGGTGTTGAGATATATTTTTTTAAATATTTTTATTTTCTAAAAGCTTTACAAAATTTTATTTGTTGTTAATATTTTTTGGTTTTGATCCTTTAATCCTATTGAAAATAACATCCCCTACCATTTTTTCTTAGCGAACTTAAAAACTTCGTCAATTTTTTTGATTTTATCATATTTCATATTCTTTCTTTTCTATCATGAATTCTACCATTAATAATAACAAGAAGAGCCCCACAACCCTTTGTATTGAGTAGCTTCTTATAATTTCTTGTTCGTATTTTACTTCCTTTCTTTTTTGAACCATTTACAAAACAATTCTTTTACTTGATTGACATTCACATCACACTTCTTCCTTACAATTAGTAATACTTCCTTATTAGACACTTATTCAATAGAGAACAAATTAATTTGAAAAGAAACACAAGATCGTGCATTCATTTTCTAAAATTCAGTTACTTCAATACGAAGGGGTGAAAATGTGGGTCCAAACAATTAATTTTAAATATATTGTAAAAAATTAGTTAAAATACAATTTCTTTTCTTTCTTTAAAAAATAAAATAAAATAAAGATTTGGTTGCATTAGGCATCCAAAATGTTGAGATTGTCGCCCTATACATGTTTCATTTATTCTGAGTACATTCCGTGACTTCCCATTTGATCCTTTCTCAACACCGCCGTCGGACTGCACTGAGTAGCAACGTAAAATACATAAATTATGAATTAGATAACCAAATATCGAATTATGCACAGCTTGAAAATTTATATATAGATTGTTCAAAAGTATATAACCTCATCGTTATATGTAAACTAAATGGAAGAAAAAGAATGACCATTGAAATGGAAAAAAAAAAAAAAAAAGCAATTGTTCTCTTGGTATTTTCTTCTAACATTCATGGGACAAAGTGATTTCGTTGCAACGCTATTGTTTTAAATCTGTAGTTTTTGAAATCGTTTTGTTATTTAGTGTGTTTTATTCAATAGATATTTTAATGTGTAATTTATATACGGCACTTTTCGTTATCTTATATATGAATTTTATATCGTTAATTGTTGATCATATGATCACTATTATGTCTACCTTCAATGTTTGATCATTCAAATCTTTGGTATGAGGCGTTATGCCATGATACATACAGGTATGTGAATATTAAATGAATATTAATTAAATAGTTTTCACTATTTCGCAATTTTGAATTCAATATCTAGATAGGTACAACCTTCCACATCATTAATAATTTAGCTCTAAGATTTTCACATATTACATGTGGTTGTAGAATTTGACATTTTAAATGTGGGTGTAAATTAATATCTTTTCAGTAACGGTGTTGCAGAAAGTGAAACAAGATTATACGATAAGTTTTAAATCTTTTAGTTTTTTACAATTTAATATTTTTTTATTTATTTTCGTATCTGTATTTGCTCTTTACACGGGTGCTTTCTTTCAGAACCACAGCACAATCACGGCCGGGGGTTTTCTTTCATATGCAAAACCACGGCTGGCTGGTGTTACTCTTTAGACGAAGGTTTTCTTTCAGAACCACTGTAAAACCATGGCGGGCTGCCGTCGAAGGTGGATGATGAATTCTGAGAATTGAACTGAAATCGAGATATCTTAAATTCTATGAATAAAGATAGCGTGAAGATTGAGTGTGAATAGGTTCTGTAGTTTAAACTTTTTTTTAGAGAAAACGAGTACTTATAGAGTTTTTAAGATTCTTACTCGGTAATGTAAACCCATGGATTTGAAATTTGCAATAACTAAGATTTCTTTTAATGATATCGTTGATGAAATGGATAAATTTAGAAAAACAAATAAACATAAGAATTATTACTGGGACCTAAAAATTATGTATGACATTATCGTCTACAGAGATAAAAGGAGACTATAACTGACAACAACGTACATACTGTAAATTTTTTGCTAGTGAGTCCTATCGCATAAGTGGTAAGTTTGTATATATATAGAAATTAGTTAGTAATGTAACATTGATCTTGCTGGGCATTTCTCTTTCTTGCTATTTTCTTTTTGAACGGTAGTTACAGTTTTAGAAGAATGATTTCGGCGTCATCATATTTAAGATCAAATTCTTTTGATTTATGGAAATAGTCCAGAAATAATTCTAACAATAATATCCCTTGTCTAGCGAGTGTTTCGTAATTTTATACACACAAACATGAATATGAAGGATACAATAGTAAACTGGATACGTAGAGTTGTAAGCAGGGAGTCTTTGCATCCTTGAAAAAATATGAGGTTTTGTGGCGGTGGAATGATATCAACATATGTTGGCGGAATTATCATTTCATTAAATTTGAACATGTCATCTAGTTTTGACGAGTTTGTGTTTGCCATAGAACTTCTTTTCATTAACTTTGTATGTACAGTAACTTTATTTAAGAAATGTGTCAATTTCTCGCTTAACTTTCGTTTCATAGTTGAACTTATTTATTTGTATTTTGGCCATGTGTATCTTTAATTGTGACACTTGTTCACTTCTCGTTTACTTAGATTTTTAGATTTATGATCCCATTTTATTTACTCTATGCCTTAAGCTAACATAATTGAGCTATGTGGAGTGATCTTGGGACTACGAAAATTCAAACGCTCGAGGCATTGGCTCTTTAAATATTTTAAACTATGTACGTGATGCCAAAAAAAGAGCCAAACTTTTGGAGGTAAAATTTTTTGATCTTTGACTCCATTTGAGCTCATCTTCGTGCCAAAACAATCGTCTCAAAAAGTATGGTGCAGTGATAACTTAATCCATCTGGGCATGAACATTTTTTTATATTTTTTAGAGGTCATGCATGACCATATGAGGGTTTAAAATTATAGTTTAATATTATTTCATGTATGTTTTTAATTTTAAAAATTGTATATTTTTGTAACCAAACCTAAACTTCAATTGATATTCATCCAATAGGTTACTTTTGGTGTTTAATTTATTTTTGAAGATTTTTAGAGCTACATGCACTTATGTGCAAAAATAACTAAAAATAACAGTTGGTAAAAATAGCAGGTCAAATTTTATTATTTTTATGAGTTTTAAATTTTGCATGTGAACTCCAGTTTTTGTTAAGGCTTACTTATGTATTGTTTGTAATTATTTTAATCATTCAATTCAAATCAATATAAGTTATTGTTTTAGAATCTTTGGTTATTGGTATTTTCTTGTCTTGATAGTATTCAAGTTCATTATTTGGTATCAGAGAAAATTTAAATCTTAAAGCTGTAAAAGATGGTGAGTGAATGAGGAAGAATCACTCATATGAATTAGACTATACAAGAGCTATAGAGGTTAATAAAATATTTAACCAAGATTATTACGAACCAAACACAAAAGAGAGTAGAAGATGATGTAGAGGATGATACAGATAATGAAGAGGAAATTATGCAAGAGGAACAATTTCCACCAATGAAAGAGAAGATGGTTAAAGTTTTAGAAGGAAGGAATCAATGTTAACATTGCAAATTATGGAACACATTTAAATCTAGAGTTAATACATTGGATGAATAGTATTGTGAAAAATTTCAAATGGAGAACTATGAGAGAAGACAAGAAGGTAATGTTTTCATACAATAAATTGAAGGGACATGTAATGATTTGGTGGGACTACCAACAAAAATAAAGACAAAAAAGTCATAAAGATAAGATCAACTCATGGAAAAATATGGACAAGCTAAAGGATAAATTTCTTCCTATGGATTATGCACAAACCCT
Source organism: Torreya grandis (assembly GCA_037957365.1). NCBI lineage: Eukaryota > Viridiplantae > Streptophyta > Pinopsida > Cupressales > Taxaceae > Torreya > Torreya grandis. The sequence goes on from JARHVA010003861.1 coordinate 1,519,875, forward strand.
AGTATACTAGAGTATACAAATGAGTTTTAAAAAATTTCCATACAAGAAGATCATGTTGTAAAAGAAGACCAAATGGTTGCAAGATATGTAACTAGTTTGATGCTTTCTATTCAAAATGAATTAATCACGCATAGAGCACATGCCATGGAGGAAGATTATCAATTAGCTTTAAAGGCAGAAGAAATAAAATAAATAGAATTTAAGAAGAACAACTATTTTGAAAAAAAAGAGGATAATCCCATCCAATAAGGGGATGAGATGGATTTAATACAAATTGAGGTTGGCTTAACATCACTAAATGAAAATCAGCATATCTCATGTAGAAAGATAAGAAGATAATAGACAAGGGTTTTAATACCAGAAAAGAGGAAGAAGATTTTAGAGAGGGCATAGTTATGGTGGTGGTAGAGGATAGTTTCCAAATCAACATAGGTCTTATGTTTGTTATAGATGTGGAGAAGAAAGACATAGAATTTGAGTCTCCACACTAAAAACGTCAAGAAAGGAGGTAAGAAGATCACACAAGAGTGAACTTAATTGAAGCTAAAGCATGAGAGTAAAATACCAAAATTGGAGAAAATTTCATGATGAGAATAAAAATGATTGGTCTAAGGAAAGATCATGTACAAAATAAACAAGGTGATGATGCATGAATGTGAATAAATATTTTTTTAACAAGGTGTACTTCAGGAGGTTTAAGATATGCAAATTAATTATAGATGGTCGTAGTTCTGAAAATATGATTTGTAAGGACAAGATTGAGAAACTAGGTTTGCAATGTGATCCTAATCGTTATCATATTTTATGGTTTAATAAACAGAATAGAGTTGTAGTAGATAAAAAGTGTCTAATCATGTTTTCTATAGGTAAAACTTACAAGGATGAAATTTGGTGTGATGTTATACCAATAGATGCATGCCATGTGTTATTGGGAAGGCCACAATAGATTGATAAAAAATAATTCATGATAGATCAAAGAACATGTATAGTTCATAGAAAGGTGGTATGAAGTTAGTTTTGATACCTCTTAGTGAAGAAGGGTAGGCTAAAATCATGTTGACTAAAAAATAATTTATCAAAAACATGATGATGACATCTTGTTGATATGTATTACTAGTAAATAAAAAAGACACATAAGTGGTGCAAGTACCAATAGAAGTCAAAGTAGTGTTGAAAGAATATGCAAATATTATATCTAATGAGTTACAAGATAGTTTACCACCAAAGAGAGATATTTAACATCAGATTAATTTGATTCTAAGATCAGATCTACCTAATCAATCAACTCATATGATGAGTCCAATAGAACATGTAGAATTAAACAAACAATGTTACTAAATTGATGAGTATGTGTATAGTAAGGGAGAACATGAATCCATGTGTAACATGAATTTTTATAACTCCAAATAAAGATAGAGGCTGGAAGATGTGTGTGGATAGTAGATCAGTTAATAAAATTAAAATCAAGTACATATTTTATATACATTATTTAGATGATATGGTGGATGTTTTTGTGTGATCAAAATAATTTACCAAGATTGATCTAAGGAGTAGATACTATCAGATTCATATTTGTGAAAGAGATGAATGGATAAAAACATTAAAGACTAGTGATGGTTTATATGAAATGATGGTGATATCATTCAAATTATCTAATGCACCCAACATATCTATGAGGGCGATGAACATAGTGCTTTGAGAGTACAATGATAAGTTTGTGGTCATTTATTTTGATGATATTTTAATATTCAATGAAATTAAACAAGAATAATTATAATATTGAAGAATAGTATTAGAAATTTTAATAAAATAGAATATCTATGTGAATTTTAAAAAGTATAGGTTTATGTAGAATAGTTTGGTATTTTTGAGATTTTTTAGTTTCAGAAGATGGCATAAAAATGGATGATAAAAAATTAAAGGCAATTATTGAGTGGCCTATCCCAAATAACATCATAAAGGTAATAAGTTTCTATGGTTTAACATTTTTTTAATACAAAATCCATAAGTATTTTTAGTAGTTTTATTACATTAATATCAAACTATATGAGAGGAAAATAAGTTGCATGAACATGGATATAAATAAAAATATTTGAGTTTCTGAAGGAGAAAATTACTAAAAAGCCTATTTAACCATTACCATATTTTATAAAAGTGTTTGAGGTTGATTATGATGTTTTATTTATGGGAATAATTGTTGTGTTGAGTCAATAAGGGAAGCCAATAACATATTCCAATGAGATATTAAATGTGGTAAGAACAAAGAATTCTATGTACGACATTCAATTTTATGACATTGTATAAGCATTAATACATTGTAGGCATTACCTAGTGCCTACAGAGTTTATCTTATTTATTGATCATGAGGCTTTGAATTATGTGAAAACTCAAAAGAATTTAAATAGTAGGCATGCAGAGTAGGTGTCTTTCTTTTAGGTTTATACTTTTGTGTTGAAGCAGAAATCATGAAAATAGAATCAAGTAGTTGATGCTTTGAGAATTGATGAATCAAAATTATTGTCAAGACCAAAATTAAAATAGGTTAAGATCTGAAACAATAACTCATGATTGATTCATATTGATTGAATTTAAATTATTTCAAGACATGGATAAATAACCCTCAATTCATAAATAGAGTTTACATCTAAAAATTTAATTAAAAAAACCAAAAAAAAAACTTCTATTTTTAGTAGCTGTTAATTTTAGTAAGTTTCACATGCAAGCGTGTATAGCTCTAAAAATATCTTAACATACTATAAATATTAAAATTATCCTATATAATTAATTTTAACTAATTTTCATGTCTAATCATAAGAATATGCAATTTCTCAAAAAAAAAACCAAAAGAATCATTAAACTATAATTTCAGACCCTCATATGGTCTTGTTTAGCCTCCAAAAAAATTTGAAAAAATGCTTTTAAGCAAAAAGTGACAATTAAAACAAAAAAAATTTGAGAAGGTTTTTTTGGTCATAGAAGAGCTCAAAATAATCTATGGATCAAAATTTATGGCCTTTAAAATTTAGGCCTATTGTTTCTACATCATTCTCCTCTAGTTGAAAACAACTCAAATCTTGCAAGTTGCCCTGATTTTACTACTGCCATTTTTATTTGTCAATATTATTTATCTCCCATTTTTAAATCCAAGTGCTTTATTCTTTTTAAAATTCTTTCCACTATACCAAATACCTATTATAATTCCCTTACCTTGTGGTCACTATCTTCATATCCAAAATCTGCACTATCTTTTCCTTATTCTTCTTTGGAACCTATTTCTACCAATTTACTTATTCATATTTATCACATTCACCATATTCACCATCGAATTCATATAAATATAAAACATTAAATACTAGAAATATATCAAAATTTTGTGGTAAACTCACCTCATAAGTATTGTCATTGATTTTCTTTAAAATTCTGCATGGACCAATTTTATTTTACTTCAACTTGTTTTATGTGCCTTTTGGAAATATTTATTTCTTCAAGTAATCCATTAGAAACTCTCTTTATTGAAATACCTTGGATCTTATTTTGACATCTACTAATGATTTATATTTCTCATTACTTTACCATAACTTTGTTTTTACTCCTTCTTGCCACTGCTACATATGTTCTACAAATGTTTCTACATCATCACTAATTCAATTTATAATTGGTAATTGTACCAAAGATAAAATACCCATAGGATTCTATCATATACAATTTGAAATGGTGATTTTATTTTTGATTTATTCACTTAACTATTATATTCAAACTTAGCTCATGGTAAAACCAAGTCCCATTTCTTGGGCTTCTCTCCTACTATGCATCTCAACAAATTTTCTAAGCTCCTATTCACAAATTCTATCTGTCCTTCTATTTTTTGGTAGTATGCACTAATAAATTGTGTCTTAGCACCCATATTCTTATACAATATCCTTTAAAAATGACTTAAATTTTTTTCTCTATCTTAAGTAATAGTTTTTGTAACACCATGCAATCTCAAAATATCCTAAAATAATAATTCTACAACTCTAGAGGCATCATTAGTTTTCCTACATGCAATGAAATGAATCATTTTAGAAAATATATCTATAAAAACAAAAAATTAATCATTACCTCTCTATGTTTTTGGTAATTCCAATATAAAATTCATGCTCAAATATATCTATGGTCCTCTTTGAATCAGTAATGGCATGTATAGTCCAATATTTTGTGCATGCCCTTTAGCCACCTAACATCTGTTGCACCTAGAAACATACCTTGTCATATATCTCTTCATCTTTGGCCAAAAATATGTTGCCTCCACCAAAGCTACTATCTTTGTCTTAACAAAAATATTCAACCAAACTTCCACTATGTAATTCTCTTATTATATTTGTCTTGCAGATACCCAACTAGAATGCATAATTATTTCTCTTTGAAGATATGACCTTATTGTATAAGATACTATCCATGAATATTATCTATCCCACCTATTAATGGATTCTTAAACTGCTCAACTACCTTGACAAAATATGGATCAATATCATATGATTCTTAGATAGCTTCAAATCCAACTACTTCAATCACCATAGTAGTTAATAATGCTACTCTTTTGCTAAATGCATCAGCAACCTGATTCTATTTTTTTTATTTATGTTTCAACACATAAGTATACCCCTACAAGAAATATACCTATTTTGCATGCCTGCTATACAACTTCTATAGTGTATTCACATACTTCAAAGTCTCATGATCTATAAATAAGATAGATTCCTTAGGTACTAAGTAATGCCTTCAATGTGTTGATGCTTGTACAATTTCATATAGTTTAACATCATAGGTAGAATACTTTCTTTTTATCTCATTAAATTTATCACTATAATATGTTATTGGCTTTCCTTCTTGACTCAACATAACACCAATTTCCAAAAATGAAGCATCAAAATCAACCTCAAACATTTTGTTAAAATTTGGTAATGGTAAAATTGGTCTTTTTGTAATCTTCTTCAAAAATTCAAAGCTTCCTATGGATGCTCTAGTCCATGTAAATTCCTTCCCTCTCAAGAAATATGTTATTGGTGCCACAACACTACTAAATTTTTTTATAAATTTTCTATAAAATCTTATTAAAATAGGAAAAATTCTTACCATAATGCTTTTTTAAATAGGCCACTAAAATTTTTCCTTTATCTTTTCTTCATCCATTCTCACATCGTCTAATGAAACTACAAATCTCAAAAATACAAAATTATTCTGCATAAACATACACTTCTTCAAATTTGCATACAACTTCTCTTTTCTTAACAAATCTAGTACCATTCTCAAATTTTGTAAGTGTTCTTATTTAGTCTTAATGAATATCAAGATACCATCAAAATATTCAACCACAAACTTACAAATATATTCTTATATTATTATATTCATCATCCTCATAAATGTGATAGGTGCATTAGATAATATGAAGGGCATCACCATCAACTCATAAAAGGCATCCTTAGTCTTGAATGGGGTTTTCCACTCATCTCCTTCATGAATTCTAATTTGATAATAACCAGTCTGATTAGGTGAAATAGTTTTCTCCTACAAGCACATCCATCATATCTTCTAATCTAGGTATAGGAAATTTATACTTGATTGTAATTTTATTAGTGGCTCTACTATCCACACACATTCTCCATCCTCCATATTTATTTGGAGTTGGAAACATTGGTGTTGCACATGGACTCATCCTCTCCCTTATCAACTTCTTTATCAACAAGTTAGTAGCTTTTTTATTCAATTCTACATGTTCTACTAGACTCATCCTATAAGTTACTTGATTAGGTGGAGATGATCTTGGAATAAAATCAATGTGATGTTGAATATATCTCTTTCATGGTAAACCATCAAGTAAATCATTAGGCATAACATATGTATATTGTTTCAACATTTGTGTTGCTTCTTTTGGTATTTGTACCATTTTTGTGTCTTCATTCTTTTCTACTATTACATAACATCAACATTGCACATTCATATTTTGGATAAATTCTTTAGTAGAGAGCATTTTTTCTACCTTCTTTTCCTCTTTAAAACATAACAAAGCTACCTTTGTACCACCTTTTCAAAAAGTGTACATATTACTTTCCCAATCATGAATTGTTTTTCTATCAAATTACCATGGTCTACCCAATAACACATTACAATCATCCATTGGAATAACATCATATAATATTTCATCATTACAATTTTTTCTATAGAAAAAATTATTAAGCACCTTTTATCTATGATAACCTCATTCCATTTATTAAACCATAAAATCCAATAAGGATTAGGATACACTTCACATTGTAAATGTAGTTTCTCTATCATTTTTTTAGAAACCATATTTTCACAACTACCACCATCTATAATTAATTTTCACACCTTTCCACCTAAAGTACATCTTATTTTAAAAATATTTGATCATATCTATGCATCACCACCTTATTTATTCTAATCTTGTTCCCTCTTTAGAGTGACCATTATTCTTCTCATCATGAGATTCTCTCCAACATCTACTAATGTAATTTTATTATTTTGCTCTTCTATCTTAGCCTTAACTAGATTCACTCTTAGGCAATCCTCTTGCCTATTTTTTTGATCTTGATAATGTATACATTTCAATAGAATGTGCCATTATTATCCACACCTCTAATAAACATAATATCTAAATTGATTAGGGAACCATCGTATATCACCACCATAACTTCATCCTCTTTGAAACCATCTTCTTCTTTGTTGGTATAGAAACCCTTGCCTATTCTCATCTTGCATTTTTGTACCATGTGATGATCAACCTCTATTAGTATTATACTCACTTCTAGTAGTATTAAACCCACTTCATCCCCTTACTGGAGGGGATCTGACCCTTCTTGGACCAAGAGATAGTCTTGTAAAATTTTATCTATTTTTTTTCTTCTACCTTCAAAGCTAATTGATAAACATCCTCCATACAAAGTATTTTATGAATGCTTAATTCATCTCAAATAGTAAATTTCAAAATATTTACATATCTTGCAGCCATATTCTCTTATATTTCATCATGATCCACTTGAATGGAAAGCTTATAAAACTCATATGTATACTGTTATCCATTTGATTCAAATTAAGGTAATGATTTAACTTTATCTTATACTAGTCTAGTCATGTCATGGTGTAAATGAGGATGGTAAAAATGTGTCACAAGTTCGAAAGTGTCTTTAAAAACCATCTCATGCTTTCATCACCTTGCATAAAACTTTCATACTTGTTTAGAGATATTAAGGTTATTTTTTAAAGTTTAAGGTAAGTTTTATGCAAGGGAAAGTGAATATAACTAACTATAAAACATGTTAAAGATATTAAATATGAATTATCCATATAATAAACTCACCAAACTTCTTGGAGGATTTATCTAAATAACACACATGTTAGGAATGGAAAATGATGTCAATTTTTTTGGGTTCAATATCCAAAGAAGGCATTTCCAAGCACTTGTATGGACATGGGAGATCCAATTTTAAGTGAAAAAGTTTTAGAGGTGTCTATTTAGATTAATAATTATAAATCCATGATCAAATTTCAATTTTGTTTAATAGTGAAACAATTATGTGTTCTAATTGGGTCTCTAAGAGATGATATTAAAAGAGAATTGCATAGTGGTGGTTTGGCTGGACATTTTGGTAAGACAAATATAATATATTTTATGGAGGATAAGTATTTTTGTCCAAATATGAAGATATATATGATGAAATATGTTTGAAGGTGTAAGATATGTCAATTACAAAAGGACATGCACATAAAATAGGGATATGCGTGCCATTTCCAGTTCGAAGAGGACCATGGGAAGAATTGACTATGGATTTTGTATTGGGATTACTAAACACATAGAGAGGTAATGATTCAATTTGTTGTTTTGTAGATAGGTTATCTAGGATGGTTAATTTTATTTCATGTAATAAAACCAATGATGTCACTAAAGTTGTAAATCTATTTTAAGGATATTGTGAGATTACATGGTGTTCCAAAAACCATTACATCAAATAGGGACATGAAATTTCTAAGTTATTTTTGAAGGAATATGGGGAATAAGTTAAAATTACATAGTAACTACCACCCCCAAAAAAATGGATAAACATAACTTATAAACATGAGTTTGGAAATTTTATTGAGATGCATAGTTAGACAAAAGCCCAAACAATGGGACTTGAATTTACCATAACCTATGCTTGCATGTAATATTTCAATGAACATATCAGTATAAAAATACACATTTGCAATTATTTATAAGATATATATTATGAGTTCTTTATATTTGGCACAATTATGAATTTTAGAATGAGTTAGTGATGATGCATAAGTATTTATAGAACATATACAATAATTATAAGAAGATGAAAATTTCAAGAAAGAAATGACAAGTATAAAGAAATAGTAGCTACCAAAATAAGGTCAAAAATATTTGAAGAAGGAGATTTAGTGATGGTTTATTGGACGAAAGAGAAATCTGTAAAAGACAGATATAACAAGTTTAAGTACAATAAAATTGGACCATGCATAATTGTGAAGAAAATCAATAACAATGCTTATGAAGTGAGTTTACCATATATTTTTGATATCTTTACAATAATTATAAGAATAAGTAAGATTAATTTTTCATAAAAGTAATGAGAAGTATAAAGTATAAGTAAATGTCAAAATAAGGTCAAAATATTTGATGAATTAGATTTACTGATGGTTTACTTGAGGAAAAAGAAATTTATGAAAGACACATATAACAAGTTGAAGTACAATAAAATTGGACCATGCATAATTGTGAATAAAATCAATGATAATGCTTATGAAGTTAGTTTACTATATATTTATATGATTTCCATGTAGAAGATGGTGAAGGTGAATAAGAAGATGAAATATATTAGCAACGAGAGATGGCAAAGAAGAAGAAAGAAAAGATAATACATGTTCTGGATAAGAAGACAATAAACACAAGGAAATGAAGTTATGATAGATATTCGGTAGAGTGGAAATCATTAAAATAGAAAGATAACAATTGGATTATATAATTCAATATGTATATGATTGATAAAAACAAATGAAGTAGAACAATCATATCAACTCATAGGAGCTAAGTTATTTTCAACTAAAGGATAATGATGTAGAAAAAGAGGCCAAATTTTTGAAGACCATAAATTTTAATTCATAGCTCCTTTTGAGCCTATCTTCATGATAAAACAATTGTTTCAAAAAGTTCAATTCAACTATAACCTGAACTACATAGTTATGGATGTTTTTTTTTTTTTTTTAAGAGGCTATACATGACCATATCAAGGTCTAAAATTATAGATTAATATTATTTTGGGTATTTTTCTAATTTTATAAATTCTATATTTTTATAACTAGACTTGAACACAAGTTGATATTTGTTTGATAGGTTAATTTTAGTGTTTAGTTTATTTTTGGATATTTTTAGAGCTACATGTGCTTGGGTGTTTAACTTATTAAAAATATTAGCTACTAAACATAACAAGTCAATTTTACCTATTAACTCTAATTATAATAAGAGGATTATTTAAGCATTGTTTTTAATTATTTGAATCATTCAATATGAATCAATTTATGTTATTTATTTAGAATTTTCACTTGTTTTTATTTTATTGTCTTGATAATATTGAGGTTCATTAATACATTTTTATTAAGGCTTTGAATAATTTGATCTTGTCACCTATCATGATCTCGGTAATGGGGGGACTCAGATCCTTATAGCCTTATGACCATTAAGATATTAACTTGATATTTCTTCATTAAAGCTCTGAGTTAATGAAAATGTGCTAACTATCAAGTTCTTAGAGCTCAGAACCTCTGAGATATGGACTATGGGGCCTTTGGGCCATCAGACATTGTTTAATGGTTTTAGGTTTCATGTCAAAGAAATCCTTCCACTTGTCAAATTCTCAAAATTATGAATGCTTAGAAACATTAGATGACTAAAATTGTTTTAAACTTTTTTGGTTATAAGTAACGTAAGTATGCTCCATGGTGTGTTCTTACGGCTCAAAAGCCTTGAGGACTTAAAATTTTATTCAAGATGAACTTCATTTGAACTAAGCATGGTTCTTCCATGTGGATTTATTATATTTTACTGGCTATTGATAAATTTTGGAACCTTTTAAAACTATGATCAATTTATATTAACATAATAATTCCATTTGTTGAGTTGTTAGAACTCAAAAACATTAAACCATAATAATTTTTATTTTTATGCCCAAAGTCTTTAGGTAACATAATTTCAACACTTGTCCTGATCTTTGATGAGTAGAGTAGGGGTTGACTATGAATGATTTGCATCTTTTTGACAATAGTCTTGTGAATATATAAAAACATAGGAACACTATGATAATACATATTAGTTTTGTTAGTATAAACATATCATAAAGTCAATTATGAAAATGCAAGTTTAAAGATAGACTAAAATAAACATTCAAGCTTTGATTTTCAAAATATTGGAACTATGTAACTTTACACATTGAAGATTAACTTAGGCTTATTCAAAATAAAACTAATATTGTGGGTGTCTAAGGCTTATAGGACCTCTAAATAAGGATACTCAAACAATATTAGGTACCTATTTGAAATTTCAAAAATAAGGTGTGTGTGTGTGTGTGTGTGTGTGTGTGTGTGTGTGTGTGTGTGTGTGTGTGTGTGTGTGTGTGTGTGTGTGTGTGTGTGTGTGTGTGTGCGTGTGCGTGTGCGTGTGTGCGTGTGTGTGTGTGTGTGAATCACCATATATATATATATATATATATATATATATATATATATATATATATATATATATATATATATATATATATATATATATATATTGAGATAAATTATTATAATAATAGCTATAATCATAAGAATGTTTTTATGTATATTTAATAAACTTCTCCATTTTGTCTTTCCTTTTCCAAACTAGTTTACTCTATTGAATTGTATATAATTTTAAATAATTTCTACATATGAATGGAAACACAAAGGCTCTACACATATTCATATGTTTCTTTAGATAAAACATGAACCTAATATTGCTACATTATATTACGAATATCAAAATGTAGTAAAAAATGTAAAAGATTATTTTGAATAATTCATAATGGATTGAAATCCACGCAAAATCTTCAAATAAATCAAATGGTTGAACATTCAAATCTTGATTATGCATTTTTAATAAATATAGTTGAGATACATTCAATAAATTATTTTCTTGTATATAAAAATATTTTGATGTGTTCAAATGAATACTAAGTGGATATAGAAAACATGACTAAGAAAAATGAAAAATAATATTCAATTTTGATACAAAGTGTGTTTTTAATTTCATCAAGAGTCTCACTATGTCATTTAAAATAATAGATACTAAAAAATAATCCTTCTTTTTATGATGAAAACTTGAATACTTACATATTAATCATGGTTTGCATTTATTGAATAAGAGAGTGGTGGAGATGAGAGGAGTTAAAATCATGGTCACACAAGATTTTATAGGAGAAGCCATGGGCATGTCATGTGATGGGGTGAAGGTGTACAAGGACCAGTTTAAAATTTAAGAGCTATTCCAAAGGTTCTTTTGCACTAACGAGTTTGTCAAGATAGATAAGAAGGGGTTCACCCATGGTGACCTCCCATGAAAATGACCAGAGCTGTGCCTACAAGTGATGAAATACCTAACCTTTAAAGGTAACCATACTTTAAATTTCTCCCACCATCCTTTATTATTAAACCATTTTCAAGGATATAAAATTAGTCTCCCATTTTATCTCCTAAAGTCTCTAGAGAGAACCACTTTCATCCATCATGTTAATGAATCTAACCGTATAATGTAACAAGGTCTCATCCTATAATTGGAAAGCATGGCCAAACCTTGTGGGGTAGGGAGGTTCCTCTCAGGGGTTATTTCTTTAAGGAGGACTCTACTGAGGAAGACACTACCTCGAGATCCTACTGCCCTTCTGCTAATACTCCCCAAACTAGCCTTTCTAAATCTTTTGTTGATGACCTCCCATTGGAGTTATTTGTCCCTAAACCCAAAATGATTATAATCGGTGAAGGAACATCTAATTAGGTTATCAATAATTTTAAACTTATCCTATTTGAATAAATAAAAAATAATAAAGAGTAGTTGGAAATCTTGAACAACAAGTTGCATGAGCTCAAGATGAACCTGGCAGGACACATACAATAATGGAACACATTGAATAGGCAAGTGGAAATGACTATCCAAATTTTCACCCATTATAACATGGTGAACATGACTCCTATTAAGTAACACTTGAATGTGATGGATAGCCATCCACTCCCCCCCCCCCCCAATCCTAAGATCCTCATCATGACTCCCATCAAGAAAACCCTTATGTAGGAATAGGGACACAAAAGGCCACAAATGATCATCCCTTGAGATGACATTGAAAGACCCTATAATAGGATGACGACAAGGCTTCCAAAAACAAGTGGGGTGCACCAAAGAAGATAAATTAAGAAGACAAATAATTATCTGAATGTCCCCCTCCTGATCTTTTTATTTTTTGGTGTTTTGTTTTACCTCACATGGGATTTATTATATAGTATTTTATTTATTTTCATTGATTCATTCCTAAGGGATTGCTACTCTTTTTTATAACACTTTATTATGGTTCCTAATCCTTTTAAAACTAGTTATTTAAACTTATCATATTAAAAATCACAGTTTCCATTTGGAGAGAAAATGTCATTTTATAGTTTATTCTTTCAAGGGAATCTATATTTAATTATATTTAAAATTTTGTTTAAAAAGTAGATAATCCATCATAAAGTTATCCTCTTATGATATAAAAAGCTTAAGAGAACATAATATTACATGAATCTGTGTTTAAAAACCTTGTAATTGATATAAAAAAATTATTGTGACATAATTACATAAAGAAAAATTCATCATTTTAAAAAATCTCCCTCTCATTCATTTCAACTAATCATTCATTTCATTAAATTCTAGTAATAATATTTTAAATCATATCTTCTATAGTGCACCTGATTTTATATCTACTTTAGCCTTCATTGATACATACATAGATATACCTCCTTTATTATATATAATATCACTTATAAAAGATGCAAGGAATTAGTCATGAGAATAAAATTGTTTTATTGAAAAATAGACGGTGAGGGTGAGGGTGTCGGTTAATGTTCCATCTATTATTCAAGATTTCACCAAGTTTGTTGTAATTCCATAAAAATAAAAAAATTGTATGCATCATTATACTGAAGGAAACTTATTTTATACAAACCTTTGCAGGAAATCATTGTAAAGATTAGTTATTCTATTAAATACCTAATTGAAAAGTAGGAATTCATGAAACAATTATACGATCCATGGTATATTCATAAAAAAATATTGAAAATATATTATTTCCAAATGGAAAAGTGTTAGAAGACAACTTTATTTTCTATATCTTAAAATAACTTTTAGAAGTATAATCACTGAGAGGAGGGGGAGGGGGGTGAACCAATAATGAAAAAAAGAAACTAACTTCAATTTCAATCCTTAAAACTCTTATTCATTTAAAAAAATCATGCATGAATCATATAAACCATTCATTTAAATGAACAAAGAAAACAATGCAAGATCAAAGCACATAACACATAAATTATGTGGCAAACCATCATGGGGGAGAAAACCCACTTGAAACAAGCTTTGTACTATATATATATATATATATATATATATATATATATATATATATATATATATAGATATATATAACTTAAATTTAGATCAACACCAACTGATCAAGGAGCACCCACCCCTCAATTTAGTCAAGCACTTACTTGAAATTTAGCTAGCATCAACTAGCTAGGAGGCTACAACCCCCTAGATGATTAAGCACCAACTCAATCACCTCTAAACTGATTTACACCTATGATATGATGTAATACACACCTGATGGTGGTCTCATCTATTTATAGCACCTAAAAACCTAACTTTATACCTTATACAAGTGATGGTATTTCATCCAAACATAAATCTGCCTCTTGCATAGGCATACAATAACTCTTTCTCTTCTTTACCCCTCTCACACATTCTCATGAAAATAAGGCCATTCCTCCTTCACACACTAATTTTCTTATATGTAAATAAAGTATTTTAACATCATTAATATTAGTAATAAAAAAACTATACATTACTCTTTCAACATATAATCAATTAACTTCTTCACTCTGGGTCATCTAGACAAACTAGGACTAATCATGCCTTGAATCAATATAAAACTTACTTATTACCTTCAACACCACTGTCTGATATTTATGACATGTTATATCTTCCTAGGAGACCAACTTTTCACCACCATAAATTTAGATAGACAAAATATCAAGACTTGAAATTTTATTTAAAATATCTAGGAACAAATTGTAACAAACCCATGTGGCCACTTTATTCTAAAACCTTCACACGTGTGAATGTTGATGTCATCAATCTATTTACTCAAGAAGATCAACCAATATGACTAAGCGATGACTAGGATCACCTTCACAAAACTATTACAATGGAATCATTTCACTTACATAAGTTCACCAAGTAATACTTACCCCTCATTTGACCCCTCAAACATGTTCAATCACCTCAAAGGCATGCACACATGATATGCACTCTGAAATGTAGTTGGAACCTATCAATTTAGTATTAATGCATTAAGTACTAAGATCACCTTGACATCAATGACAATAAATGCATCTCAAAAACATTATAAAAAATAAGTTTATGATTTGAAAATTTTGTCACATCTACATCACATCACTAATATTTAGCTTAATGAGGTTGATAAACATCATAACATTTAAATTTCTTCCATGAAATAACCACTTCAATTATAAAACTAAATTTCTCAACCTATTAGAATATATCAATCCAATTCCACCATTCCATCCAATTTAGGCATGTTATGAACAAAAAAATAACAATATGTTATCGTTGTTGTTGTTCTTGTTGTTGTTGTTGTTATTGTGAAACAATGCTTTTAACAAAAATGATAATCTAGGGCACTATAGGTAATTTTAAACCATACCTTATCATAAATTAATAGTTATTTTGAATTTGCATGTAACTCACAATAATTTACCATTTTTAATGCTCAAACCAACCAATATGAA
>JARHVA010003861.1:1545000-1555000 GCA_037957365.1 Torreya grandis
GTTCTAGTTATAGTTATATAGAGAGGGGAGGGAGGGGAGGGCCAAAAGAACTAGACCCTATATAGAGAGAGCCCCCCTATATAGATCTACTAGATATTTGGAGGGCCACCCCCAATAGATAGAGCCATTTAAACTAACTCCCATATATAGATATATATAGATAGGGCACTTAACTTTATATGGTTGGGTTGCCCCCCCAAGCCCTATCTATCCCATTTATATATAGAGGGGGTTAGATCTATCTAAGGGGGGCCCTCCCCCCCCCTCTATATTAGATTGATTGATTGATTGATTAACGATAGACAGTTGCCCCCTCTCTCCCCCTCTATATAGATTGATTAACTATATACAGTTGCCCCCCCTCTATATAGATTACGATAGATAGTTGGGGGTGGCCTCTATAACTATGTCTATGGATATGGATATGGGATTCGGGCATGGGGTGACTGGATTGGGCATGGGGCCTTATATATCTAGGCCAATCTCATGTCTAGTTGAGCTTCATAAGGGATTACATACGTGATATGCCCTATAGATCTCTATCTCTCTGGCACTCTCTAGTCGAGCTCTGTCTAGTCGAGCTCTGTCTCCTATATATCTATATGGCATGCCGAGGGATGGTCGCCTATATATAGATATGGTGTCGAGCATCTCTGTCTAGAGCCTATATATAGATCTGATCTGGGGTTGGCACTCGATCGACCATGCTCTGTCTAGTCGAGCTTCGTCGAGCTCTGTCTAGAGCCTATATATAGATCTGATCTGGGGTTGGCACTCGAGAGATAGCCCTATTATATCTATCTGGGTGGCACTCGACTGATCACTAGAGGCCCCCCCCTCTATATAGATTATCTATCCATGGCCTCTATATATAGATGGGGTTGAGTTTAGATAACTATAGACCGTGGCCCTAGATATAGAACTCTACGCTCACCCATATCTATTTAGTCGGCCCCACAGTATATAGTTGAGTTTAGATATTATCTAATCAGGTGGGGGGGCACAGTATATAGATAGAGATAGATTTTATTGGCATTGGCACCCCCACCCCACCCCCACCCCCACCCCCACCCCCACCCCACCCCATATAAACTAAACTAAACTAAACTAAACTAAACTAAACTAACTATAGATGGAGTAGTGAATACTTATCCATCTAGCCGAGGAGATGACTGAGATTCAGAGGATAGGCCCTATATATTATTTGGGATTCCCAAGTCCCCCTATTTGAACTATGGGAGCATGCCAAGGTCCCCCTAGATTGTGGTGGGAGTCGGGATAGGCCCTATCTCTATCTGGGATTCCCAGGATAGGAAGCAGATGCAGAGGATATGGATGGGGATAATCCTCTTCCGAGGACGAGAATCAGAGGATCTGAAGAGGATAGGCCCTATCTCTACTCTGGGATGCCCTATATACCTATCTGTCTAGCCCTATATATCTATTCTATATGGTATGCTGAGGAGATGCCTATATATCTAATCTATCTGGGGATTCTGAGGGCTAGAGATCTAATCTATATATAGGGGATTCTGAGGTCTAGTGAAGCCCTATATATCTATATGGCATTTCGAGGGCCCTATATAGATATCCACCCCCCCACCCAATTCTATTACATCGGGATAGTCAGAGCCATATCTATATATAGGGGAGGGATAGGAGGAGATTCATAGGGATAGTCGTAGATGAAGGATCTGATCTAGTCGTACCTATGTCTGGTCGTCGATTCCCTAGTCAGCCCTATATATCCATCTGGCCCAGGATAGGCCCTATCTCTACTCTGGGATTCCCAGGGCCCTATATATATATCTGGTGAGCATGCCGAGGTCAGGCCCTATCTATTATCTGGGATTCCCAGGACCCCCTATTTGAATTAGAATTATGGGAGCATGCCGAGGTCAGGCCCTATCTATTCTCTGGGATGCCTATATATCTATTATGGGATACGGATGGAGATGCCAATATATCTATTCTACCAAAAAACCTCTATCTGTGAGTGATAGTTCGGTTTCCCTCTCTATATATGGGGCGCTAGGCCCCCATATAGATTAGATAGCCGAGGGCCCCTATCTATGAAAACTCCCCCCCCCCCTCTCTCTATATATGGGGAGCCCCTCTCCCTCTCCCCTCTCTATAGATAGGAAACTCAACTCAATCCCCATATATATAGAGAGGGGTTGGGGGTGGCCGAATATCTAGTTCTTTTGGCCCCCTCTCTATAACTATGTCTATGGGGAGCCCCTCCCCTTTATATCTAAACTCCCATATATATATATATATATATATATATATATATATATATATATATATATAGAGAGAGAGAGAGAGAGAGAGAGGGTCCCATAGAAACTAATATATAGAGGGAACTCCCATATAGAGTTTAGTTTAGTTTAGTTTAGTTTAGTTTATATAGAGGGGGAGGGGAGGGCCCCTCAACTAACTCGAGACATATATATAGAGAGGGGGCCCCTCTAACTCTATCTAACCCTAATCTATAGAGAGAGGGGGGCCACCCCCAATAGATAGAGATAGAGCCCATTAAACTCCCCATCTATATAGATAGAGAGGCACTTTATATGGTTGGGGGTTGCCAAAAAAACTATAGACAGTGGCCCCCCTCTCTATATAGATGGGATAGAGTTAATCAATCTATATAGAGGGGGGAGGGGGGAAACTGTATAGAGTTTTTTTGGCAACCCCCAACCAAGTTAAGTGAAGTGCCTCTATATAGATATATGGGATTGAATGGGCTAGATTAGATATTTGGGGTTGGGGGGTTGCCAAAAAAACTCTATACAGTTGGGGGTGGCCCCCCTCTCTCTATAGATTAGAGTTAGATAGAGTTAGTTTAGTTTATATAGAGGGCCAAAAAAACCCTATCTTGGCCCCCCCTCCCCCCTATATAGATCTGATCTAACCCAGATAGATAGGGCTTGGCCACCCTATAGATTTAATGGGCTAGACTAGATATTTGGGGCCACCCCCAACCCTATAAAGTGGATTGAATGGGCTAGACTCTATATATAGAGAGGGCCCCCCCAAGCCCTATCTATCCCATATCAATATCAATATCAATATCAATATCAATATCTATATCTATATAGAGGGGGAGGGGGAGGGGGAGGGGGAGGGGGAGGGGGAGCGGGTTAGATCTATCTAAGGGCCCCCCCTAGATAGATCTAGATCTACCATAGATAGATTAGATAGGCCCAAATAGAATAGATATATAGGGCTTGAGGGGCCCTCCCCTATAGATCTGATCCCTATCCCTATCTAAACATTGGCATTGGCATTGGCAGAGGGGGGCAACTATCTAGGCTCAACCTGTCGTTCGAGTGCCATAGATAGATAGGATAGGGCCGTTGCCCCCCTCTGTTTAGATAGGGATAGGGATAGGGATAGAGAGTCTATATAGAGGGGGGAGGGGGGGTGCAGTGAGCGATAGCACCATGAGCTTTCTTTCTCTCTACGATAGGGAAGAATCCCCACTCTTTCCGGCCCAGGAAAGCACTGGCAACAACAAAAAGGGGTCTAACCATACTAAGAGCAGGCATCTACTACAGATCCACAAGTGAGACCAAAGCGGACCTGGCACTTTTGGATATCTAATCTGAGTTGAGAGTAGAGAACTGGCGCCGTATGATGGGAAAAACTTTCACGTTCGGTCCAGGGATCACTTTTCTCGTAGATGATGACTATCTATAGTCCTCGTTCTCCCTCGTGTGGCACTTCTGCGAACCAAACGAATTCAAGATCTGGAAGAGAAGGCAGTGACGCCCCCTAGACTCCATATCTCTCTCGACCCTCTATATGTGGGCACCTGATATCCATGAGGGTTCACCCACCCTGGTTGCAGCATTCTTCTCTATCACACCCAAAATTTCTATTCCTGCGAATATGTTACGTGTTTCTATCCATAGTTTCTATGGAACTACATCGAAGCAAATCTTCTTCCCTTGCAGCATTGCTCCCATGATCCCAGGAGCACTGGCCGCCATGGCCCAGATGAAAGTCAAAAGACCTTTAGCTCATAGTCCGATTGGACATGTGGGTTATATTCGTACCGATTTTTCATGTGGAACCATAGGAGGAATTCAATCACTACTAATTGGTATCTTCATCCATGTACCAATGACAATAGGTGCATCCGCCATAGTCCCAGCATTACGGCGAACCCGTGTCAAATATATAGCGGATTTGGGCACTCTAGCCGGGATGAATCCTATTTCGGATATTACATCTTCCATCACTATGTCCCCATATGCAAGAATACCCCCGTTAGCCAGCTTTCGCAGCAAATTCTATTCGTCCTCCGCTGCTCTGAGTTGTGGGGATCACTTACCAGCCTTGATGGGAGTAGTGACTAGCATTATAGGTCATTGGGCGGTCAGAAGGTTGCCTAGAGTGGCAGTTCTGCATCCGTGCATCAGACACGTAGCTTACCAGAAGTTGCGACACAGTGAATTAGGTGGGATCAACCAACCCGACATATCTAATCTAGTGAATCGGGTGGGATCAACCGACATATCTTGCATGCAATAGATCATGAACCAACCATATCCATCTGCAATGCCGCGAGACACTGCACGAGATGAACCTAGGTTTGGTGAATTGAAGTTGGCCCTAGGTGTGATAAGATTCCCAGTTACAGCGTGCGATCGTATACCGAGGTGCTCCCCGTCGATTGCCGAGACGACGACAGCCGGCCGGCTCGACCATCCATCAGCCATATAGATAGGTGACTGCCACCCACCCCATCTATCTAGAGGGGATTAGGGGGGTATGAATGGACTAGACTAGATACTATCCACTCCACTAGTGGAAGTTAAGTACCTGACTATAGAATAGAGAGTCACCGCACTGTTCGAGTGAGTTCTATATGATTGGGGGATTGGGGGACTAGACTAGAGTCCCCGACATCGAGGCCGCACCAGTCGAGTGCATACTCTAGATAGTCAACCTCAACCAACATACGCGATAGGTCGAGTCGAGAAGGAGGGATGGACAGAGGGATTACCCATCTTCTCGGGGACGGGGAATGAATCGACATCTCGATGTGAGACTTTTCCTTTTGGGGAATAACGGCGAAGTCCATCCAAAACCGATGAATAAGAGGAGAGCCATATAGATGGATATTCGCCAATGAATGGCGCGTGAAGCGCATGCAGAATAGGCACGGGGAAAAGAGTGCTATGTCGCCGTTTGGACCAAGTAGCCCATGGCCGTGCTTTTTGGGCCCAGTGCCGAACAAACCAAATTAAGGATTTGGGGACCCCCAGATATATATAGGGGCCCTCTCCCCTCCTCGTCCTATCAGACGAATTCCTCTCCCTCCCCCGTGTATAGATAGGGCCTATCGGTTGAGCGCCCTATATATATATATATAGACTATCGCTCACTCCCCCTTGTATAGATAGGGCCTATCAGTTGAGAACCAATTAAACTAAACTATATAGACTATCGCTCACCCCTACTCGACTAGATATATAGCCGGGCCCTCGACCGATAGAGTGACACAGGGCGCATCACGATTCGTATTTATTTCTAATGATCCAGATGGGATCATATCTATCTAGAGGAGGCACCCGCTCATTGGATGGCTCTTAATGGATGGCAGAGGGCCCGTAGTACCGACCGGGAAGGGGCCTGAGAAGTGCCTACTGCTACACATCTGGAGTGTCCAGCAGGGTTCGGACAGGTTTCCTTCCTAACTAATCTGGGGGCCTCAACACCCCCTCAATGTTCATTCATTCATGCATGTGTAAAGAATAGGGGGACAAGACATATTCCCATCTGGACAAAACACCCTCTCTAATTCAAGGATGGGTTTGACTAGACCAGACTAGACTAGACTAGAATTGGGTGCCTATATATCTATATCGAAGACCAGGCTAAAACTGAAGACTGACTAGATAGATATAGAACTCCTTCCTTTGAAGGTGGGATCGTCATATCACGAATAACTCTAGAAATAGGGCTCCTCTGAGCGACGACACCAACCATCCCGAGAATAGATAGGGCTCCCCCCCACCTCTCTATATAGATGGGCTATAGTTTGGGAGCATCAAGAATAGAGAGGGGGGGAGAGGAGAAATAAACCATCCATCTTATCATATCTTACTGGCCTTACTCCGCTCGTTTCAAAACCATAGAGAAATAGAGTCCCTGCTGGTGAGCGTATCTATTAAATATTCGCTACTCCATCTATATATATATGGGGGCAGGCCCCTATCTATATAATAGAATGCTAGGAAAGCTTGGGTTAGGCAGCCCTATAGGAGTTTGAGCCCTATCTATATAATGTCAGAATCGATCTGCTTCAGTGAGGTGAGATCAGCTCGGATCAATGATCAATCTCCTATTCTCTTCTCACCTCTGGTTTGGGATTGGCTCATTCCCCGCCCCCGTCTATATATCTTGGGAGATAGGGGCCCGACATCGGCATGACGACAGCGAACCCGTCAATTCAATCAATCATATAAATCTAATGTACTCATCAGTAACAGTAAGACTCTAAGCCAACATTCACGAGATGGCCACTATCTAGATCTATAGGGTGACCGAAACAATGGGAAGGGGGCCGAGCGCCGAGCCGAGATAGATTGGGATGTCGAGCGGGGATTCGTATCTAATTCCATGACGGATTCCCTAATTCCGCATTTCCGTTCCTTGCGGTTTGGCATTCCTAGTTCCGTGTCGATGATAGTGAGTGGAGTTCTGCGCCGAGAGCCGAGTGGCGATAGTCCCCAAGTTTCTATTCTAATTCTATATAGAGTTCGAGTTTATATATAGAGTAGAGTTTAGGGAAGGAGATTCCTCTGATTGGCAAGGCAATTAGATTAAATGGTTGGGTTGGTGGTTGGCTGAGTCACTCAACCGACTTCAACCCATGATCCCGTATAGAGATAGGGCCAACTCCCCACCCTATATATATATCTATCTAGCCCCTCCCAATATAGAGTAGATCAGATCCCCATCTATATAGAGAGGGGGGGGGGAGGGGGGAGGGGGGGAGGCCACCATATAGATTTAATGGGCCCTGTTTATATAGAGGGAGGGGGAGGCCACCATATAGATTTAATGGGCCCTGTTTATATAGAGGGGGGCGGCCACCATATAGATTTAATGGGCCCTGTTTATATAGAGGCCCCCTCTAACTCTATCTAACTCTGTTTATATAGAGGGGGGGCAACTGTCTATTGTTAATCAATCAAATCTATATAGAGGGGGGGAGGGCCAAAGAAACTCTATCTTGGGAGGGCAACCATATAAAGTGAATTTGATTGAATTTAATGGGCTAGACCCTATATATAGAGAGAGGGGGGGTGCCCCTAGGGCTTATCCTATCGTATCTCCCTCTCCTGATTCTATAGGCGGGGGCAAAACCTACACTGCAAGTCTATATGTCGTTCGGATCCTGGAGGAGAGTAGACATACTAACTAAGATAGATAGATAGATAGATAGATAGATAGATAGATGGGATCTCCCGAGCAGAACATAGATAGAGGCTATCGGCGCCCTATCTATCTGGCAATAGTTTTGTTTCTATAGGGCTAGGCTATATATCTCCATCTGGAGGGCAGGGGCCTATCTAGTGGAGCCCTCGGCCTCCTGACTAGAGCTGAGCTAGAGCATAACACTCTATATGCTCTAAAGCCCCCCTCCCTATATATATATATATATATATATATATATATATATATATATATATATATATATATATATATATATATATATATATATATATATATATATATATATATATCTTATCTATCTGGGGCTGTCGGCGGGGGCATGCCTATATCAATCATCAATAGGTGCTAGCTCCCATAGACATAGTTAGAATAGATCCTCCCGAACACATATAGATGTGATGCCATAGAATATAGAAATAGGGGCTTTATATAGGGTCGGGGACTGCGCCATATATATATAGACAGGGACCTGACCAAAACGGGGCCCCCACCCCATATAGAGTGAGTGATATATCTATAGAGGGGGGCTGAGCACCCCATTATATAGATCTATCACCCTCTCCCATTGCCATATCTAATTAGGCCCATAGTTCAGATCAGACCTCTTTCCATATAGGGACGACTCCGACTAGAGTCCTCTATATGGGGTATGGGGCGATAAGTCGGCACTTGATCATAGTTAGACCCTATCTATATGTATGGAGGTCGAGGTCGACTAATAAAATAAAGCTCTGATCATCCCATTTGGTAATATTAAGAATATCTTCATTCTTCGGCACTCTTGCCAACCAACCTGCCCCATATATAGGGCATAACTAGTCTCTCTCATGCCAACCTGTATTTAGTCTTGAGAGATAGATAATTTTCTATAGATGGAGTAGTGAATATGATAGACTCTTATCCCATATATATAGATGGAGTAGCGAATATGATAGACTCTTATCCCATATATATAGAGGGGGCATAGGCCCCCCTCTCTCTATAGGGTCGGGTGTATCGAGACATATATATATAGATGGAGTAGCGAATCCACTCTAGGGTGACGGGCATACACTAGACTATAGAGCTATGCCCGACTAGACTCTAGAGTGGGGAAATCTAGTGAGGGACCTTGAGGGGGGCTATCCGCTGATCTATATCAAGATATATAGGGGGGTGATCCACTGATCTCTCTATCTATCCATCTGCTATATAGATCTGGCAATCTATCTATCCATCCGCTGATCTATATCTCTATTCGCTGATCCACTCTATAGATCTCTCTTTCTCTCTAACTAGAATATACCCGCCCGGCCCGGCCCGACCCGGCTATATCCACCCACCTGGATCTAGTTGGGCTTCTAGAGTTCTCTCTATTCTTGGATGGATGCATCACCCTATATATCTATCTAGGCGTATGTGATATATATTGAACTGGGGCTTCAGGTCATTCCATTCATGTAACCCAACCCCCCTAGATAGAGTGGGTGACCCCCCAGATATAGATAGATGTGCCCTATCTTATCTCCCATCTATATCTAGAATTCCATATAGATATAGACAGGGCGTGGGGATTGGATAGGTATATAGGGGATCGATCCGATCTACATTCATGCGATCATAGTTCGTTACAATCAACATCAGTGGGAGTGGGAGATGGGGCCTATCTATAGATCTGGCTCCCTCCTGAGAACTGGTGAGAGAGATAAAAGAGAGAAGAGCATCTACCCTATCTATATATGGGGAGTGACTTCAGCCCTGACGGCCTACTCTATCTATATAGCTAAAAACTCTACATATATAGAGAGAGGGGGGCCCCTATCTATCTATAGGTGCCCCCCCTCTCTATATATATGCTGACCTAACCACTATCTTAGATAGCCACCCCCAACCCCATCTATAGATCAGATCTGCTAGAGGGGGACGGGGAGGGGGAGGGGAGGGCGAGGGCCTGACCGGTCCCCATCTATATATAGGGCTTGTCGTATAGGGCCCCTATCCATGTATAACCACCAAGGCTTTCGGTCCCCATCCATATAGAGTAGAGGGCCCAACCGGTCCCCATCCCCCATCTATATATAGGATAGGGCCTTTAAACCCAATTGAGACCCATATAGACTTGACTTTCTAGGGCCCCCTATAGTATAGATAGAGGGGCCTCAATGCCTGGGCATCCATATCCATCCAATGAGTTCTATATATAGGGCTAGGGTGATCTGATACAGTAGGCTATGAACTTAGACATCTCTCACTTCACTCGATCGATGACTAGACTGCACCCTATATATCTAATCCATATCCCCTATAGATATAGATTGGGACTGGATATTCACTCTTCATATCGAGTAGGAACTCTTCAGTTCAGACTCTTCATATCGAGTGAATACCCCTTCCCCCCTCTATCTAAACTCCCAACTATATCTAGAGGGCCCCATCTATATATAGAGTAGAGGGCTCAACTCTATACTATGCCCCGCCCCTCTCTATATAGATAGGGGACTCTATCTCTATGAGCTAGAGTAGAGTCTTGATGCCCCTCGTCTAG